>JAQFYE010003698.1:0-14709 GCA_034694305.1 Protaphorura glebata
TGCAACAAATCTGGTATACACGGATTGTATATTCGTTGTTTCTCTTTGTTCACCTCTTCCGGTTGAGTTTTTCCAGTCTCCATCTTCACGGTAGGGTCAATCACGTACCCTGATTTCGTCGCTGCATCAAATGCGATGATATCGATGATTACACGATATATGGCAATTAAACAAATGAGGCACAGACAGGTAAAGGTAGGTGAAAGTTGGCTATGCAGACTTGTTAAAGATGTGATCCATAGTTGGATATATTAGAGAGTGCTCTGCATTAGTTTTTGCAATAATTAATTTTATGCTTTTGACGAAAAAAATTTGGTCACAACCTTCTGCACCACCCTGTGGTAGTGTAGTAGTAGCTGTAGGAACCAAATGGTTGATTTCTGGTTGACTCGGGTTTTGTGCGTGAGTGGAAGATTGTTTGATCTTCTACGGATTAATTAACATTTTCATTTCCAATTAAAATTGAGCGGTCGGAATCGTCTGAAGTTTGTTTCTCTTCCACCACAATGCCTTCCTGACATCCCACTGACATCCACACGTTTTCTCTCGCAAATCCATCCAAGCACAACAACCCGAACAGAAGTCTAAAACTACAAACTACTAAAACTGACTCCACGTTACCTACGACTCTAAACATGAGCATCTTTCCAAGTGTCTGAAGTCATGAATGTGTGGTGTAGGTCAAAGGTGAAATAGGAAAGTCCGTATTCGAAGTGCTTGTCATCCTTTATTCCATCTTGTCTCAGGTTCAATTCCTAGCTGGCCAACTTCCGAATTCCTTGTACGGCTCGGTGTTATTAGTACTGAACATTGTCCTCAGAGATCTTGGTTTATTATCTGCGTCTACGGGGCCTCTGGAGTAACTTCTCTAGGAAGGGACACCTCGTTGATATCAATTCTGCCTTAAGAACAAGAATTCGTCCGTCCGATTAACCGCAAATTTGAAATGAAGAAGTTTCCTTGAATAGAGTTTTCCTCATACTACTACGGATACCTTTTCTAGTTCAAATAAGGCGTAAATAGTATGCCGGTAACATAATACAATGCATTTGTGCACAACCTGCCTGACTGCTCCCAATTCGTGATGGGTTCGCAAATACGAAGTCAGACGTGAATTGTGCACTAGGGATTCCTTTACTTACGTGCCAGAAACACTAACCGGGTATCATCGAATCTTGTAGGTAACGCATACCAGCTGTACGTACAAGTACATACAATGAAATAGGTGAAAGATGAAAGCAAAAATAAATTCGTAGAAATGATCACACTCGCATAAAACGCAAAGTGGAAATTCTCTCTTGAGTGAAAGAAGCCTTATTATATTACCAAATTAATTAAACACGCGATACGCACACCATTATTTTGACACATACAGCTAACGTTTAATGTATGCTTCAAGTCATGAAGTATTTTCAGAACGCAATTTCAATTTCAATTTATTCGTGGCTATATCCGATTACGTTCAATGCAAACGGGTATCTATCACGATTTTTCTACCTAAGGTCATTTTTTTGTAGCACCTTGTAATGGATTCTTCTGAAATTTACACAAGAGTATCCTCAAAGGTACCTCCGGCCCAATAAACATTTATTTTTCAATAGAAATCATTATTCAAATTCTAAAATAAATTATACACGCTCTTACGGTTAGCGAAATGCCCAGCCTTATGTGTATTTGTACTTCGTACTCGCATTATTTTAAACCATGTCTCGAAATAACTCGTAATTTGAATTTAATCGCAAGCCCAATTCAAATTTATCCGTGGAGCTCGAACTAAATGAGTTAGGTAAACTTGAGTAAGCAAAGGAAAAAAAATCAGGTTTTATGACGGAATACTTTTATTTTACGGTTTTTAGACTCAACACCCAAACCCCTGCTGTGAAAATCATGAAGCCTAGCTAGTTCTATCCCCGGATACACGCAATAAACTTGTAGTAGTAATTCAGAGTTAGAAATTCTGGAGAATATTTTGCATTTCATACTTCTACAGGGTGGTTCATAACTTTTTCCGCAAAAACTGAAGAATAAGGAAGTAAGGCTTGTATTTGAGCCACGCGGCCGAAGCGTTATGAACCACCCTGTACAAGTACAAAGTATGAACAATATTCTGGAATTTCCAGAGCTGGGTCTTAATAAACCATTCCTTTTCATCTCCCGTTCTCCAGAAGACCAGACTTAATTAAACCCGCTTTAGAGTCCTCTCCTTTCTTCTTCTGTCATTATTATTTTGGCCCGGCCTGACAGCCGAGCCTCAGGAGACACAGCACATCCACATGGATGAAACCTAAGCGGTGGAACAAAGGAATTCTCTCACGTCCGTTATTATTTCCTTGAACATTTTAAACACAATAGCACGCGTACTGTTCAAATAATGCTAAAGCTGGAGGACATGTTCCTAGAAAATAATATTATCATTGTTCAAATTTACTATTTGAGTACTACAACCGGCTGTCCTGGGGAGATAACATTATATTTATTTGGAAACATAGCAATAAATTTAATAAAGTGTTCAAAGGACCCGTCGGGCTGTGAACTTGTGAATTTCCAGACTAACCAGGGAGCAATTCACCGAATTGGCTCATCGATTGGTTGGATACCAAAACTGATGTCGCTGAAGTAATTTTTTTCAATGGCCACTTTAGACTTTAGCGGATCCAAGAAAACAAACAATGTTTTCGAATGAAGGAATGGAGGGAATCTTTGTTCTCAAAATGTTTGAATGGATTTTTCGAACATTTGATCTCAGGACCAGGAATTACTCCAAAAATCAAAACAAAATTCTGAAAAAACCGTTGACGCAAAAGTAAAGTCATCTACGCTTCTTGTGTGGCCTTTCGGCATTTCAAATAAACGTGTCGATGGTAAAATAATATTTTGAAGATAATAAATTGTGGGTTATTTGAAAATCGCATTTTGAACCGGAAATAAATGTTTTTGTATTGTAATTATTTAATACAAATTTTACTGCCGAAAAATTACCATGCCGAAGTTTGTTTAGATTAAAGAAATAAATATTTGCGCTATAGTGTCAAAATTCAGACTTTCGTAGCATGTATGTTTGCGAATGCATTACTTCTGCATTTTCTCTGAAACAAAAAATCCTGAGGATATTTCCAAAACTTTTATCTTACAGGAGAAGTGTTGACACCCAAAGGTAAGACTGAAACTATCTGCCAATAATTTATCAAAATTCTTTTGAAATCGGCTGAGTTTTCGTAGTTTTACAAATTTCAAGGGTTGTTGAACGACTCATATATAGCGTTTCAGATCTTGCGTAAAATAAGCAACAAAAATGGTCTCTTCACTGTATGTAGCATGAGATAGCACAATACCCACCAATTTACCCGAATTTTCGGCAGTTTTTATATTTTGCATTTTCGGCAGTTTTGATATTTTGCATTTCATTCATTATCTCTTGCAAAATATCCGGAAGTCTGGAACGCTGGTAATCGGTCAGGCTTATCCACGAATACTTTACCAAATGATGAAAGACGGCTTCCTTATCTGTTCAAAGTTCAAATCCATTTCTTCATTTAAATATATTTTTCAGTGGACAAGAAACAAAATGATTCCAGTCGGAATGATGGGTGGAATATTTATGTTCCTCTACGAAGCATTTGTATTTGCCACAGAGTGGACAGTTTTTGTACTTCTCGTGTTGGCCATGTACCATGCTGTTCTAATCCTTTTCAAACATGCGAAAGACGCCATCTTGATTTGGTCCATCATCTTTGCGGCTCATCTAGTCTTCCGATTCTTCGCACATGCAGGCCGTGACTATTACTAATAAAATATGATTCTTCTAACATTTTGTAATTATCCGATATGTATTTCTATTCCTGAAATATATTGACAATTTCGTAATAATCATACATTATATATAATCACCAATATTTCTGTTTGTTCATTTTTAATCACCCTCTGCTTTCCTGAATCAATAGCGTTCCCTATTGTTTGAATATTTGATAAGAAATAGAACATAAGGCAAAATTTGCATAGCAAAATAATCGCCATATTTATTTTTAGGCCGATATCTTTCATTCTATTCCTTCATCCGAGAAATTCCTCGGTAAAAGGATTATTGACTCAACATTATAAATCTTGCACGCTTTAGTTAATTGGACGTACTAGTGCGTCGTAGGACAGATTCAGATCTCGTAGGGTTTGCGTGTCAATTCAACATTACCGGAAATTAGAAATTCCCCTTTGTACAGGGTGTCTCTTAACTCTTACAAGGGATCCACCTGTGGTGTCACTCCAACGTAGATGCGCCATACACTCTTTGACACCAATTTTTGACCCCCTGACATGAAAGAAGTTAGAAATACTTAGTCTGTACAAATGAAGTACTCTTTTTCGCCTGTCTTCAAAAATTTGGTCGAAAGTGTTTCTCCGGAATTCTGTAAATCATAGAAATTAGAATAAATCTAAAAATAACGATTACATAGTCCTCCGGTATTTACAGCACTGGATAGTCAGTGTTATTGTGCGAATTTATTTAAGTTTAAGGTATATTATGTTGAAAAAATCGTGGGACATGTCGGAAGGACAAAAAAGCAATAAATATAGTTGTCCCCAGTCTACAAGTCAGGTTTAAAAGATTTGCTTTGGGTTTATAAAAACATGCATGGAAACTTAAACGCCCAAAAGCTCTTGAACTTGAAATAGTTTGATATAGACCAGAACCTATTGGTGTACCAAGTGCTTGTAGTTTCTGCTATACCTACAATTCTTAAGCAGCTGGTTTTTCTAGTATGGGGAGCATTCCAGGAAGATCATGATGATTCACCTTGTCTCTATATTTACCTACATTTGAAGTCTGCAGTTTGACTTTCAGAGTTCACATTGAAACATCAACTACACGTTTAGCTGGATATCCGATTTTCCAAAAAATCTTACAATTTGTTGCAGAAATGGGCTGCCTGGCTAATTTCGTGTCTCCGGACAAACTAGTAGAATATGACGAACTGGAAGAATGTGACATAATTGAATTTAATCGATTGACATATTCACACTTTGGATTTTACATTGGAAATGGTATATGTGTAAATGCGACAGGACCTGACAATAATGGAGGATTTAGTTCATCTTCATCAAGTTCGCTTTCAAAAAAATTTCCTAAGGGAATGAAACAAGCAGGGTGTGCACTGTTATGAGCGAAACTTTTATAAGCGAAACTGTTATGAGCGAAAAAATACTGTTATGAGCGAAACCCGGGAAAAAGATGGCTACCGTGTTGCCAGTTCCTCAAGTTACGAACCTTGCCCTAAACGTACGAATATTAATAACTTTAATGATAAGAAAAAATGTTACAGGGAAGCTCCACTTGTTTAGTTCTTGAATGGAACTATGTACATCATTAGTGTGCAATTCATTGGTTAGCTAGTAACTTCGTACGTACATGCGTGCTCTTGATTTTTAAAACTGAAAAAAAATTCCTTCGAGTTTATAAATGTCAAAAGAGGTTGGCCAGTTCATGGTTCATGGTTATTGACGATTTCCTGTTTCGAAAAAGAAAGCAAGTGGACAGGCGGAATATTACTATTGCTTGAAAAGTTGTGGTTCATGTCTGCACTTGTGGAGTCATAAATATATTAATAAGACACACAATCACACAGATGATTCCGTGAAAATTTAAGATCTAAACCTAATGTCAAAACTATGCAAACGTGTAGCTGACGAGCCGTTGTTATCGACGTTGGTTGAACTAATCCAAATTGTTCAACACGAATCAAAAATTCAAATTGCGGGACTGAGGTCCGGTAAATGCCCCAACATAAAACCCAAGAGACGCAAGTAAAAAATTATAAAAGATAAAATTGTGCGCCTGAAATCCTCACTATCTGATGGAAGTATTACATTACTGGAATATATGGACGCAATTTCATTTATTTTTCATTTAGAAAATTAGACTTATTACTGAGCTGAATTTTTTTATATTATTATGTATCTGAGTTGTATCCTTCCAAGGTATGCATTTTTATATCAGAATGGCTCGAATTTGGTTTGGGAGAAACTGGCAATATGGTAGCCAACTTTTTCCCGGGTTTCGCTCATAACAGTATTTTTTCGCTCATAACAGTTTCGCTCATAAAAGTTTCGCTCATAACAGGCGCACCCACAAGCAGAGAGACTCATTGATATCGCTGGTTCTGATTTTCGGTACAATAAAGTTCGAATTAATAATTGTGTCCTGACAGCAACAACATTGGGTGTTAGCAAAAGATCCAAAAGTGATGCGATTAACAAAGCATTAGAAGGACTAAAACGAGATGGAGATGGGAAAGTGATTTTGGAAGAACCGATCGCTTATAATTACAATTTAATTGGCAATAATTGTGAATGTTTTGCTACACGATGCAGATACCAGGGGGGAGGATTCAGCATTCAGGTGGATAAGGTCATGAGGGATGTACTAGAGGAGTTACCCACCGATTGTGGACATAATCTGTTCCCTGGATTCAAAAGAAATCAAAATTTCAAAAAGCCATTGAAATGTATAAAATAGTAGATTCGAAGAAAGAAAGTTTTTACAAGTCACATCCGTTTCAAATTAAAATTGCAGGCTATTAATCCAAACATGGGGGCAACCTTGGGAACAGTTGAAAGAGTTACTTCAGCTGTTCGACATGATCTGGCGGAGAAGATAATGGACAATGATGAAGATATAGGAACTAGGAGTTTGGCAGCAGTTGGATATGTTGGATATACGGCTGCCAGTTGGACTGCGTACGGCCCAAAGAACTTAACCTTTCCGTGGGTGTCACTTTCACCAATGAAATCTCTGTCGATATCCTTCTTTTATCTCTTCACTTTCTTCAAATCGACTACTATCGACTCCACAAAAGAATCAACATTTTTTCTTTTCTGTAGATGGAGAGTACTCAATTCCAGCCACATGATGCTAGATAGCCTTTCGGCTCAATTCCCATAGTTGGAATGGTAAGTGCGCATTCTAGAGCGGAAGCTCGGTACGATTTTACTGATCGCACCGACGAAAATTGAACGTCTTGAGTTTGAAGGCCGTCGAATTTCATCCTGTAACACCAAGCGCCGATAAGCCAAGCGGCCGCCACGTGAACTAGGCACAACACGCCCTTTATAATTAAGAGGCGTCCTTTCAAAGAAAAGTTATGAATACACATTTTTCACGGCGGGATTTAAATCAAACTATGCGAATCATAAAATTGTCGCGTGACCGTGTGATGACGTCATACATGAACTGATGGGTGCATTTTTATTATTATTAATTTAATAATAATCTGTTTTTTATATTTGAAGTCTAATCGTTGTCCTTTCGCTTCTCTGGAAATGATTATCACTTGGACAAATTCTTGCTATTAATGCTTGCCTGAATTTCGTACCAAGTGCGCAATAAATAATAAAATTAGCAGATGAATTGAATGCAACTGAAAACATTTTATGCCGATACCGGTAACGATAAAACATGTCTGCAACTTCAAAGTCATCATGCCAGTAACCACTCATGACAAGAATAAAATCAATAAGCTTAGCGCGATGTAGCAGATTCCAAAAACTGAAACTACACAAAGGAGCATTATTGTTGTGGATCTTTCCTTCCGAGCAGAATTTGTCATTGTCAAATTACTTCTTGTTTCGCATTAATCTGGAATTGAAGATTAATTAGTTAATAATTAATTATATATTTCCTTAGGTAATATTTTGAAAACTTTCCATCCGAATGATTGACACATTAGAAACAACGAGCAGAGAGAATGGGAAGGCAAATTATACAAGCGATTCCAACCAATATTTATAGGTTTCGTCACAAATATGTAGAATATGTTCGTATCAGACTCGGTGAAGATTCGGAAAATCTCCGGTATAGTAATTACGATTGAGGTAAGAAATATTGTGACGGATAGAAATTTAACTCTCCGACTTGTGCAAATGCTTCGTGACTGCAATGGTCGACAAATATCGATATATCTTTCCAGACCAGTTGTAACAGTAAGGTATATAGAGCTTGTTTGTGCTGAAGAAACAAAATGATAAATAAATTTAACATTGAACGGTTCATGATCATAATATTATTTCGACCTTACTAGTTCCAAAGCACCAGTTTAGCAGACGACCATGAATATTTCTCACCATCCTTGTACAAAGCGATTCTGATAATAATGTTTATTAATAACAAGTTGTCGGCGATGCTCAAATTAAGTAGCAAAGTACTGGTTGGACACTTCATATCTGGTTGAATTAACACTATAGCACTTATTGTATTTCCAAGAGGTCCAAATGCACAGATAACATATTGTGCAAGTTTGAGGTAATACGAAGAAGTGAAAAACATAGCCCTTATTAAGACGATTGACCTAGGTATTTGAATGTGAACGGTTTTTCCCATCGAGCTATATGACAATAATAAAAATACTGTCCAATTACAGTACAATCTCAACGCATTTATTCAACTATTTTATCACAAGGTTAATGAGTTTAAATTAGGCAAACATTTTTAGACACTATATAGAAATGAATACTCAGCGGTTTCTAAGTTGAAAGCAGAGAACGAATATCTATCTATATCTAACTAAGAACCTATTGAGTCTTCAGATTTATAAATTCTTAGTTCCCATCAATTCCAACTTTACATGCATTTAGAAAGCATATTTCACCAAGTGCTTTCTTGAACTTAGTGTCCAGGGCGCAGTAAATTACAAAATTTAAAGACGCATTTGCAGCTAACGAAATGTATTCATACTGGTACTGCAGAGGATAGCATCGGAGAGCGTTCCTTTTAAATAAAATTGTACACCAACTGAACTATTGCCGCTGTGAGATTATAATAAAAATTAAGAATTATTGTCTTTAAGAAACAAAGGTTTTGTCTGAAACAATTTCCCCATGACAATCGATGACAACGTTTCACGCTTTGTAAATAAAAACCTGAATATCTAAATACCTAATGTTTCAAAGAAATTCGATGACAATTCAATTTTCTCAAATTAGTTAAGACCTCCAGTGCCACTAAGTTAGATCGTTTAGAAAGTCAATTTTTTTAAAAAAGTTTGATACAGTAAAATTTGATACAGATGCGATAGTGTCTCTAAATTCACTCGGTTGATCGAGTTTAGTTGTTTCCAAATTTTGAGCAATTCGTGCGCTCATCTTCTGTTCTGCACTCTCGATTTCTATTGACAATGTTTTCATCAAACGATTGACAACATTTGCACCACGTGTGGAATTTGAAATAAGTCCTACGGCTCCGACTGGTAAGCTGAACCCATTCAACTCTTAATTGTTTTTAAATGATGATTAAGTCGTGTTCGAGAAAGTAAAAGCGACATAAGAAATAAAAACAAAACAAAACTGTACCGCCCTACACCCAGAGGTTACACTTACACTAAAACCGGTTCAGTACTCAATTGACCTCAAATTTCTCCACACACGTGACAAGTACCGTCCGTAATATACATAAGCGTATTTTGTGTTCACAGGGTGGTTCAAAAACATCAGTTCAGTTAATCTACGGTCCTAGATGTAGAGAAATATGTATGTTCGAAAGAAATTTAAACAGCCGATATAATTAAAAAGATGCAAAACCAGAAGTTATGAACCGCCCTGTAAAAAGAACTACGTGATCTGATAACAGATCTAGTATTTTGCATTTAATTTTTTCTTTTCGTTTCGAAGGAAATTGATGATTACAGACGCATTCATTCATTCATGCTTGAATTGAATATTTTGTTTATATTTTACAGAAGAAAGTGAAATTGGAGTTGGTCTGGCTTGTTCGTGACAATGAACTTGACCTCTAATCAGCCGGACAACTTGTGCTTGGACTAACTAACCAGAATCTCGTTTTCGATTCTTTCAATTGGCCGTTATCGTCAAGTTTATCTAACCAGAAGGAGCAATCCATCATATTCCTGAACAAATCATCAAGAAGAAAATGAGGTTAGGTGAACCTTAAACTTGATCCTTTCCTTTTCACCTTAAAAATGATTCATGCCTGCGTTGCAAGTATTTCCCTGGATCATAATTACAAATTATTACAATTCTTTCTTTATTTTTTTTTATATTTGAGCAGTTTGGCGGACAAAGGCAAGGGTGGGAAGAAGAGTGGGGAAGAAGTAGTCGACGATCAAAAACCGTCAACGTCAAAGGGTTCAACGAAGAAAACTACGATCGCCTCTAAAAAACAAAAACTAGACGAGCATAGTGTGTCTACATCAGAAGCAGCCATCACCCCAACCGCAGTAGATGCCTCGACACACTCACCTAAGACAGGACCGGAGCCTGTAATCGTCGTCGCCGAAGACAATATCAGTATGGACTCTTCAGGTGAATGTGATGGCACTGGAAATGAGTCAAGTGGGGAAGATGTCGAGTATGCTGTGGAGAGAAAAGAGCGTGGAGCCGAAGAAACTGTTCTCGACACAACGGCCCGGAGATTTAGTGTGAGATGCCAACATATCCTTTTGAATTCCAGACCTCTCACGGGTTCGGAATCGGGTTGGGGGGGTTCGGATCAGACCTTGTTCAGGAACCGGTAGTTTATCGGGTTCGGGTTCAACCGCTGATCCCATAGTTTTCGAACTGGGTTGAAACGACGGAAATTTTAGGATTAATTTTAATATTATTACCCCTTATAAAAATTTGTACCGAAAACAAAGTAGCTGTCCCCGAGTCAGTTGTGCCCATAGAAAGTAGCCCAATTATTGCAAAATGTAGTGATTTCCGCAAAAGAAATAACTTCATCCCCGAAAATCAGTCAATTTCCCAACGCTTATTCCTTCAAATGTACGGGAAAATACAGAACATCAAATCAAATAAACAGTCGGGACTGGGTGACAGCCCGTGAAATTTCTTTAGGGTAGAGAGGCTGAGGAGAGTGGTAGAGATGGGTTGTTGAGAAGAGAGGTTACTGAGAGTGGTGGAGAGGTTGCTAAAAGTGAGAGTGAGGACTTATTTCTCCAAAGTTAGGAGAGAATATATCAAGGAGGGAACATCTTTTTAACAGAAGTATGTAATTGCCTTATTGAGGAAGCACTGCTGCGTTGTGTACGTAATCTTTTGGAGGCGACATATCTTTAACGTTGCGAGTCTTATCTCTTGGAGGCGATATCTCTTTAACGCTAGGAGTCCCATCTCTTGGAAGCGACATCTCTTTAATGTTAGGATTCATATCTCTTGGAGGCGACACCTCTTGGAATAAGTATAAAACGTTTCTTCTCGGACCGACCACTACATCATCCACATGAGCTATTCATAAACCAGGCTAAGCTTCTTTTCCGCACTCTGGATAACGTCGGGCAATACTAAACAGTCATACTCTCCTCACTTTCTCCTCACTTTCTAGAGGTTTAGAAGGCTCAAAGGACGAGAAAGAGGCTGAAGTACGAGTGATATGTCCTGAACTACGAGTACTATGTCCTCCTTTATGAACACCCGTATATTTGAAGGAATTGACGTTTGGAAATTGTGACTAAATTTCAGAGTTGAAGTATTTATTTTCCGACATTGTTACATTTTCTTGGGAGAAATGCACTACTTTCCTTTTGTACAACTGACCCGGGGACATCATATTTTTTTTGGATAACGTTGGTTCTTAAGAGGCAAGTAAATTAGTAGTAAAAAATTTTACCCGACACTTGCTGTATTAGGTTCGGATCAACCCACAACCCGATCTCAAGTAATCAGTGACTTCCCAAGCTGGTACCACGACCTACCCTGACCGGCAAAGTTTAAGAGAGGCTTAATGTCACTATATTGTATTCCAGGCAGAAATTTGCGTTATGATATGCAAATTCCTTGACGTCCAGGACATTAAACATCTTGGGTTAGTGGGATTTTCCTGGACAAAACACATTTACCAGATTTCTATGCTTCGGAACTGCCAGCTCTATTTTAGCAGGCGAAGTAGATACGACTTGTCTAAAGTAAGACCATTACTTCTTGAACAAGGATCTGTGGAATTTGTGGTCCAAAACAACTTGGCCAATTATTACACCGTTCTCTTCGTCTTACAATTCCTGTTGGTTGAACTTCGTACTGCCAGATACGACATGCCGGTAAGTACAGTCGATTTTTCCCTTCGGTGAAAATTTCTGAATTGGCGATTCCACATGCCAGCGCATCACTTTCTATTCTTCTCCAATTAGTGTAGAAATTCTCCAATTAGTGTAGAAATTTGCAGGAGCAATCACATTTGCAACAACTTTGCCCCAGAATTCTAATCCTGCTGGTAAAGACCTACAATTGGTTCTACAAATAAGAACCTGGCACTAATTTGCCGCACACTTGCATGATTTATTCCAGATGACTTGCAGATACTTGCTTCTACGTGGAAACGCCACTTCACAATATTTCAATTCAAGTCAATTCAATTTATATTTTATACTTATATATTATAAACACTTATTATGTATATCGTGATATAACGTAATAAAACGAATAATTACGATTGGTTTCCTTTAGAGACGGGAGGTCGGTCTATCCACGCACACTTTATTGGAGGTATACAAGAAAATGAAGATTTTTTACGATACTGCGCCAGAACCGGACAATACTGAGCGGCAAAGAAACGTCCTTGCAATCCGAACTGCAGAGATAGTGTTTCCCACGTCCGGGCACGTTCGGTCTATTAATTTTGGACCCAACCCGGATGAGCTCATCTTACACCCTAAAGCTGCTTATTTGGCTAATTGCATCAACGTAAGTAACATTAGTCACTTTCTATGTACCGTCGAGTAATATTAAAACAGGACCAGGGCTGGTAATTGGAATTTTTTTCCTTCTATCAGTCGGACTAAAATTCAGATTTCTTGATTTTTCCGATTACAACTTTTGGATTCAGATTCGTAATACAAATTACGACTTTCGGATTCTGATTTTTAGAAATTCAGATCATTTCTTGCAATTCAGAGTTGGGTTTTTTCGGATTCGAATTTAGATTAATCGTCCGATTCGGATTTCGATTAATCTTAGACTTCGTATTAAGCAACTAAAAATTGAAATTAAGAAAAAGTGTCTTATTGTAGTTTAATTCCCCAAGCATAAACTATTGCGGCTGTCCTCAGAAAGTGCGATTTATCTGCAGGAACATAACATCGTTTGTCGTTTATTCGCATTCAAATTTGTAAACTACTGATGACCTGTCTATATACATATCGTAATCCTTTTTACATTTGGTGATTAACAATTTTAAATTTTACAGGAAATTCCATGGATAGATTTCTATACTTACACCACCGACAATCATGTTTCATTACATGATCTTGAAGTCGAGCGTACCTCCAGAGACGAAACCAGGATTGCCGCGGCCAAACAAATTTATGAAGATATTCTGCGGTCTTATGTCGCTGGTCTAATACGTTATTTCTGGAATGAGTGGCGCGCAAAAGCACCTATTGCTCGTACAGATTTTGGAAACATCATCAGACCATGTAAGTTCATCATGGCTTCTAAAATGTTATATCAAACTTACGACATTCAGAGAATGTACTTCTTGAACTTGTGGCACATGGATTGAGTTAAAGTGAGCTCAAACAGCACGTTCGTTTATTCTTTACTTTCTGAATGGCAACGAATTTTGGTGCCGCGTAAAAGAATAACTTTGTCCCTTAGAAAGGAATAACCGTGTCCCCGGATGACTTCCACCCCAAGATGTTGTATATTTCTCCCTATTAAATGTAACAATGTCCGCAAAACAAATCCTCGTCAATTAGTCACAAATTCCCTACTTTTATTACTTCAAATGCAGGTCGAAATATTGTAGAGAACATATAAAGTTAGCATCATAGCATTCCCATAACCTAACCTACAAGAGATTTGGAAGCTATCTTTGGGCATCCAAGCTTTCTCTTCGGATCGATTCGCACCAAGGCTTGGTGCGAATCTCGCGATATTATTTTCTCAATCTCGAAAGAAAATAAATCGAGTTAAAATGAACCATCCAGTAAATAAATGCGCACATGACGTACGTGTTGAGTCTTTCTCGAGTAAATTTTTTAAAATATTGATTCCTAATTAGACATTAGCGTTCCACTCTTGAGACTTCCGGACCTTTCCAAACCGGGAGATTGTCATGTGCAATAATGATAATAAAATTATGAAGACAATAACATCATCGGTTTAACTAATATTTAACTCAGTTAACTTGATTATTGTTTAATGCCTGAGCCGAAATGCAAATACATATAGTGCGTCGAATAATACATCTTGGTCTATGATGCCAACCTTTTGTGTCAGCTTTGTAGTTGTGTCTAATCTGCTAAAGTAATGTTTGACTAAATTTATATTAAAGTCAGTTTTTCAAAATTATAAATTTTTGTAATTCCTGTGTGCTTCGATTTATTTCATTTTTTTGATATTATTGTCGAGACTCGATATATCAATATCAAAAATATCGATCTCGCGATATTGACAACACATGGCAAAAATCTTGTTACTTTCGGTGGTATTCGATTTACCGGCTCTCTTTACTACCCTTCCACCCTCTTTGAATATATTAATCCTCTCTGATTGAAGCCGCATTCAATTTAATGCTTTGTCTTGTTTTTATTTCCAGTTATTCCAAAAGGATAAAGAACAAGTTCTTTCGCGGTGGATCATGTCGAAAATGCGGAAATATTGAACGTCCTCGAGATCCTGGATACAGTTCCAGCTTCAGCGCAACCGGGTGCAAGTAAAATGAATACTACTGCTGCTGCTGCGAAAGAATCTTCTCAACAACTACCTACCGCG
>JAQFYE010003699.1:0-14708 GCA_034694305.1 Protaphorura glebata
ATGGGATTTATAATTTTATTCGGACGCTTACTGTACAATCTTAAGTTTAAATATATTCTCTACGTATTATTAGAAATCGACGATAACATGTAAAGTCCACCACGTGTTTATTCCTAGTCCACCACTATTTCTGTTTCATGAACCAGTTTGAGCTTGGTGATTTCCAGACGTCCGTCTGGCTGGTGAGACCCCCGGGGATTAACCCGCAAGAGATAGGACACGGGGTCAACGACCTTTCCGATTCGTCATTCGCGTGTGTCGCAGGCGTTATTCCAACTCAAATAAATTGTGAGCAAGCGCAGTGCACTTGGGCCGAGCTCTTACAGCCAAGCGGAAGGAAACACTACTGACAGTCGAAAACTCGTGACAGACTAACACTGACGGTGGAAAACAATAACGAATTTATAATGTCATGCCATTAAGTAACGTCGTAATAGGTGACAACCAGCTTTCAAATTATGTAATAATTTTTATCTTTGTAAGCTAAACATTACTATCCTAATCATAATGGCGTGACAAATTATAAATCCAACATTACTGTCGAATAGTTCAATCTTAGTGGGCCATGTGTTTAGTTTCATTTCAATCTCGAAACATGACAATAATTAGACAACTGTTGTCTAATTATTTTGGTACCAGGAATAAAAATATCAAATCATTTACCAAGTTGAACCTCATTGAGTAAGACACTGCAAATCCAACGAAACCTAAAACAGTCATTGTATGACGTGCACCCCAACCCGATAACATTTTGGATAATTTGGGTGCTTCCGACTCTTCCGTATCCATTTTTTGTGTTTATTTATACACACACAAATATCCAGTTCAGAAAATGATACCCACTTTGTTTTATTATTTGAGACTGAAGAACTTCTAATATTTTGTTCAATCGCCGCAAATACGTGATTTGGAATGATTTAATGTGTCAATGCAAAATATTTCATTGACTGAGTGACGGTGAATTTTCTGTTACCGGTTACTTCAATCTTATTAAACACGACTTAATTCCAAAGAGTCTTAGGTCTGTTTTGTCGGCAATCTTTATGTTCGGTGAACTCGACCTCTCCTTTGACTTTAATATTCTACGCTAGTTAAATATATCATTAGCAAGACTAGTCAGTTGCAAAAATTGTGTGAACTCCACGTGTTTTCAAGGTGGTGCGCTCCGCACTACAGTAGTGTTACAGTATCGATCTTTAAGACTAGTTTTCTTATGCAACTGGAAATCAATTCCCAAATTAGAATTTGTATAGCAATCATATTAGTACACAGAACGTCCAATTCAATGGACAAATTAATGATCAGAATTTACGACTGTAGTTGCGTATAATTAAAATGGATCGTATACCAGTTTCTAGGCAATGAATGAGTTTATTGCGAACATTTAATATCACAAGCATTCGTTTAGCATAAAAATTAAGTTATTGATCACATGTCGAAGCTAACCTTGTGGATGCAAGCGATACAGTACTTAAAATATTAAATTGCAAGATAGAACATGCAAGAACTTATAAGTGCGGTTTGCCGATCTCTTAATTTAAAATTGAAGTGAGGAAAATCTGTTGAAATTTAAAATATTGTATAGCACCAAGTTTGCTTTATATTTGGAGCTTTCATCGTGAATAAATATTTTACGGGCTGTATCAGGCTGTGTTGAATTAGGTTGAAATATATACCTTGGAATAATAAAAATCAACACTCACGATCAGTTCAATTAAAATTCTAACAGTCATTGTGACAGTACGCGCAAGAAATGTTAGTGCGGAAATTCCTGTCGAAATCCAAAATGTTCCGGCACTAATTCCGAATTCTCCTTTCAGGCGGATTTGTTTTCATAATAGCTAGCCCGCGTGCATGCGAACTGGATTTTCATATTGACTGCAACATATATAGATCCATTTCAGTATTAACAAATATCACCGTATGTTACTCAGACTAAAATCTTAATAGCCGCTAAGTGCAATTAAAATCGTGACCAATGTGGTGAATGTAAATTCAACAAAGATTAATGGGGAAAGTTTCGAAGTTGTACGAAATGGTCCAACGTTAATTCCAAAATCCGGGCAGGCTGAAACCAGTTTTCTGATTCTAACGTCAGTGTTTTTTTCTGCCGAAGATTTCAGTCGTTGGACAGAAAGTTGAGAATATTCATGAATTTTCGCAGCAGCAAAGAAGAAGAGTGTGACGACAATTCCACAGCAAGTCCAGCCAATGCATAGTAAAACAATGACCGGAAACGATGCCGTCCGAAATAAGACAAGGCATGCTGCGGCTGTAAACAGCTCTTCGCAACACATGAATAAAATATATCCTGCGAGAAACATGGTGCCGAAACAGTTGTAGTACATTCCGTTCAACAATCGAAGTCCCTGATATGTTCCAACAGTTTTGACATTGAAGATATTCGTTCCTTGTAGTCGTCCTAAAGAAGTGAACAAAGTTTTTTCTTAAGTCGATTAACTTCGATAATGAACGCATTAAAGAACACCGCACCGCACAGTCCCTGCAGGAAAAAGAAAGTAAATCCAAATCGCTAACCTTCTGTCATAAGCACTGTGCGGTGTTCTCCATTCTGGGAAGGCTTACCTGTAAAACAAGACCAAACATAATATCTCGGTCGAAATATACTTTAAATTAAAAGTAGTTTCAACCGTAAAAGTACACCAAACCGTAAGAAGGAGCAGGTAAAATTCTATCAGAGTGAATCCAATTTTGATTAAAGTGATGGACTGCCATTCAGACGGAAGGATTTGGATTGGATAAGGAATTGTTTATGGGTAGGAAATAGCCAGAACAGGAATACATGGAAAATGGGTCCGAAGATGCAGCCCATCTGAAGTAGCAAAATAATTCTGTCCACGATTTTCCACGCAAATAGAGGCCGTTTGGATCTACAAATAAACCAATGTTGTAATAATTCGATATACATAACCATAACCAACACAACTTGACAACAATTTCTTCCTAGGTAAGCTCATACTTTGTAAACAAACAAAATCTGATTCGTTATTCAAAACTGGTGACACCACGCTAATGGCGACCTTCTCTGCCGTGTCACCAGCGTCACCAGCAATGACGTCAGCGAAACGCTGATACCATGACTAAGCATTACTGGTATAGTCAAAACTTTCAGTTTGCTACAGGAATCGAACCACCTATTACTTCAACAAAATTCTCCTTCACTTTTTTGGACAGTATGGGCTTACCCAGTAATAAAGTCGTCAAATTATCTTGGACATACATAATTTATAAATTCTTAACCTTTGGTACCCTTGTACACCATAATCGTTTTATTGACCACATCCACAATGTCATTTTCGAGAAATAGAAAATGGACGGCATTGCAAACGACAATGCCAAAACCGATGGTGTACATCAAATGCACAATTACTTCCAGAATAGCATTCCTTTCTTTATAACCTTCGTAATTATAAAGAAATCCAACGATGTAATAAAGACTCAGCAAACAACTCACAATACGATTACAAGTGCAGAACAATATTCTCCACTTTGACTGAACAACGGTAAAGAGATTGTTTGGATTTCCTGGGCCGACTTTCCAAATAAATGGAGTCAGGTTAAAACTGGAAGTAAAATTTATAAACTTTATTGAGTAAATTAAAGACATTTCGGATTTCGAAGTAGTGCTTGTAGTTTGTGGTAAAATATTTCACTGCAGCTGGGGATGAGTCTGAACAGGAAATACGATGGGGAAAGCGGAAATGCATATTATTTGAGAGAAAATTCTATGCCTGGGTGGAAATGAAGGACGAACTTACGAAAACAGGCATTAGCCTTGATTGATTGACAAGAGATGTCGTTATGTACGACAAGAGTGCTGATAAAATTAAATTGTCACGGACATTATGTGTGGCTCTCGATATTAGTGATTAAACGAGACAAAAATGTCAAGATAGCTCAGAATCAATATGCTCATCTTGGATCTTGTCTTCACGACAAAACAAAATAATTTTAAAAAAATCCACTTCGCATCACAAAAGCTGACATAGGAACTTTCCAATGTCTTTTCTAAAGTTTTCGAGTGTCAACTGGTGTAAAAATACTCTTATGACAATATTGATTCACTTGCATTTCTTACTGGTTGAACAGTAATTAAAATCGGTTTACCTTGTCAATTTTTCAAGGGGTCAAAAAATGAGATCCTTAATTTCCATAATTCATGTCACGACAATATTTATTGGGGAAACTATTGGAAAAGAGAGTAATAAGCAGAAATAGGGAATAATTATCACTAATTCTTAAATACCCATTATAGCGGTATAAACACTCATCACAATTTTTATTTCCACAACAAACAGGAATGTTTCAATTTGTAATATTTCTTATTCGTATGACAACTTACTTCGACTATAGACTTAGAATGAGGATTTCTTTTGATTATTTCTATTAATATTTCATAACTTCTCCTTAACTCTTTGGTAAAGCTGTGTGACTAGAACTAACTGTTGATTTTGTTGCTTATTCCTTAGTATTTGATGATTCATGGTCGATTTTGTTGTTCGTTCCTTAGTATTTAAAGAGTGTCACAGAGTTCATTCAGATCAGCTTTCTTCAATTTGAAACCAAATTCCTTCAATCGTGTCTTGAGTTCTCGTTCATCCATGTAATTACACATGAGAGAGTAAAAACATTTGTCCGGGTCAAATAATTTGAGCATATACTCCGTAGTGATCCTCTTCATCTCATCCACTGTCATGGACAGACTTTCCAATAAATTATTCCTGAAAAGAAACAAAAAATTCCCAAAGTGGTGAAAATTAGCGCACCTTACCCTATAAAAGTTGAATTTAACTTACCGACGATACTCCTGTGGTTGGTTGTTAATGTGTGAGAGAATCGACAGAGAAATCGAATCATGCGGTGAATTTCCTCCCAACGAACCCGGATCATTCAACACATACAATTTTGTGGCAATCAAAAGTGGTTCCATCCAATCCCAGTCAGGCTGTAAAAATTATAATTAGTACAGTGAAATTCCATTCATTTGTATAATCATTTGTTTTCAAATATGGTCGTCTTGTTTACAGCAGTTCAATCTGAGAAGACTGTACAAAAGGGATTGACCCCAGTAGTCAGGACTTACATTGATGATGGATTTCATAGATTTTAAGGCTCCAATGACATCAAAGCTCTCCAGAGTAAGGACAAGCATGCTACCATTGGTATACTCAATGCGGATGGCTGGAGATGGCGGGTTGTCCACTTTCATTTTAGCCCACACCCATCTCTGAGCCATAGAGTACAAATCAACGGCAAGCGCAATTTTGGAAGAATCTCTATTATTTGGATCGAGAGGAATAGCCATAGTGAAACAGGGTTCCCGGTCAAGCTCAAGAATGATGCAAGTTCCTTCTCCACAGTGCTTGCCAAACATATCTCGCTCCAGCTTGGGTTGAGAGTCACTGAATACACTGGAAATTTGATTTAATTCATAATTGAACTCGTGATACCGCATAGTCCTTACGCGCGAAAGTACCCCTGTATTTTTGATAAGCCGGTTTTGACTTAAACGCTGATCAGCGCCGATACGCGCATCGGATTTTAAGGCTTAGTGGCTCCCTTTTGCTCCGGAGGAGGCGCAAAAGCTTATGAATCGCACTGTTCTGTTCTAATAATCTAGAGGAAATAACTTACTCAAAATCCTGCCGTCTCTGTGGGAAAATATCTTGCCAAGTTTTGACTGGATTTGGAAATAGTTTGAGCAATTGTTCGATATCCGTCGCAATGTGAACATTGATTTTCCCGTGTTGGATGAGACGGCGGAGAGTAGCGTTTGTACGATCTACTATTTCAGGATTCTCCTGCAGGGCAGAATAGTATTCGTACAGTAGGTCGTGACGACGTTGACCAACGCAAAGACGCATATTGGACTCTGTATATATAGACAAGGACAATGGCAACAATAAATACAGCATCACATCACAAAATAATCTTCTATGGTCGTTAGAAAAAGATGGCTATTAATTTCGCTAACCTTCTTTGTAAAAATGTTTGGCGATAGCGTGTAAATTGGCTTCAGTTGCGTCCATAGTTTCATGGTTTGTAAGATATCCCATTTCGGTGAGTATATGAGATTTCATTCCGTACAGAGCCTCATATGCCATGAAACCTAGGAATTCTCCTGAAAACAATGTTTTGTACAGGACGTGGTGAAACATT
The DNA here is from genome assembly GCA_034694305.1 of Protaphorura glebata. NCBI lineage: Eukaryota > Metazoa > Arthropoda > Collembola > Poduromorpha > Onychiuridae > Protaphorura > Protaphorura glebata. The sequence goes on from JAQFYE010003699.1 coordinate 6,181, forward strand.
CCAAGGACCCATTCATAATTTTCTGGTAGAGTCATGATTTGAGCAAAAATGCATTGTACAACTTCTCCATTTATCCCAAGGGACACTTGCGAATGCAAAATATGTTTTGGTGGGAAAAACTCGTCGGGATAATTAATTCGATTTGTCTCCTGGAAATTTTCAGGGAGTGGAGAAAGAATTGCTCCTAGAGCTGATGTAATTGGACCCACAAGTTTCCTTTCTTCTTGGTTCAAGACAGTCGTGTCAATGATGAAAGTGACCTATTCAAAATAAAAGAAGCAAACGTGCATTAAGCATACAAATCAACACAAAAATATATGCAGGAAAATAAAAATAATAATACTGGGGGTTTACTCTGGACCTGCCATCTACCCTGAGCTGTACAATGTAATGACAAACTTTATATCACACATTATTCATCAACACATGGCTTATCGTCTACCTCTACAAGAGAGATAGCTCCCCAAATCTGCTATATAGCATACAGGTTCAGAATTCACCTCATTTCAACGAATTTGACGCACTATTCCCACACTAAGCCCAATGCCTTCTTTATCCACCAACTCGTGGTACCCGACTTTCCTACCCCATTAGGGCACCTTACTGATTTATGAGAGCTGAATTGTGAGATACCTCTGGGAATACCACGTAAAAACCTGCCAATATAGGAAAGTCGGGCCGAGATTTACCAGCCCCCGGGAGTCGAACCCGTTCAAAAAGGTAGCAGATGGAAACCCCGTACTACTACACTATCGTGTCTCTGGTTTTCTATAATTTTAAAATGTACGGGAAATTGCCAAAATAATATGCTTCAATTATAAAATATGTTCCAACAAAATAATACGAAATCCTGATAAAATGGAATGAAACTCACGTATACAAATGAAGTCTCCATGTCATCCAAGTAAGTACAGAAAGGCATTTGATCGACTGGAAAGGACGGGTGTTGTTCGGGACGATCAGAACGGTAACTAGTGAATGTCTCATGACGAAGACCTGACTTATTCACTTGAGCCAATAACTTCGTTGACGATTCAATGGATTTCTTGAACGCCGCTGCTTGAATGGTCTAAGCAAATTGGAGGTAAAATATATATGTATTCAGAACAGCACACATGATCGAACACAATTAAACGCGCTCTTAGAAGGTAAGCTCATACTCAAGGTATACTCCGACTCTGTTATTTCAAAAATGGTGCCACTACGGTTTATGGAGACTTTAATGTTTACACTTATATCGATGCTTGGATTGAAAACTCAATATAGTGACAAAATATGATTGTTTCAGCCTAGACAAGTAGGGACAATTGCATTACCTGATCTCCAAATGGATATTTTCCTTTCTCGAAGTATCTTTCTATATGTTTCTTTTGAGGAATGATTTCATCTTCATTAGTCTCTTCGTCATTGCTCAACTCATAGGAACTTTCAGATTTTTCATCCTCCGACTCATAATTACTGTCCACGGAGCTATTTATATTACTGTTAATGTCTTCAGTAGCATGCAAGTCAGTAAGACTTCGATGACGGGTCTCAATGAACAATTCCTTCTCCTTCACTCTTTCTGGAGGGCAAGATGCAGGCCGACATGGTGCTGGAGAGACAGAGGGCTCCTCGATACCCTCCGAAACCACATTTTCTGTTCCTGTCATGTCGCAGGGTGTCTCCTCCGTATTTTCTGGCTAAATCGTAAAACACACCCAAATTATATGTACATTTAAAGGCAAACATCCATAAAGAAAGCTGAACAAACCTACCCTTGCTATCACTTGCGTTACAAAAGTGTCTTCACTTTGGAAATAGTTCCTTGCCAAGGTTTTCCAGTACTCTAGAGGCTTCTCCTTGAGTTCATCAAATACTTGACGTTGATGAATACGTTTCTGAATTTGGGTCGGATCACCTTGTCCATACAATTCTCCTTTGGAAATTGCACTGGACAAAGTTAAATATGGATCAGACTCGACGTCATGGACAAAACCCCAACCTAGACGATCAACCATTTCTCGGACTTCGTCAAGTTTCAACAAGTCATCATCCGGATCTCCTAACTGTGTCATCATCTTATTTATTGTCTTCTTAATTCGTACACAATTTCCTGGATGGGGAATGCCATGAACTGTGATCAAGTTCACAGTGTCTTTGTACTCCAACTGACACCAAGAAATTCGACGGGCTCCACGCTTTGTAAGTACAATCTCCGTCCAAATTGGCCCAACTGCAGCGTGAGCTGTGAGTACCTTCAGTGCATATGACCTGGTAAAGCAAGAAATCAATTCAAATATCACGTATAATGGCAGAATCAACATAACAACTTGACATTGCCTTGGAATTTGACCTAAGGAAGGTACCCCTAAGAGTTACGACAAGCTCGTATGACGAAAAACCTCTCTCTAATTAGGATCTAGGCCTTACAATTCAATGTCAAGAGATGCACATCCACGCCAACCGAAACACATTGTAGAGGAAGCATCGTGCACAGGGCTTAATGGATGAAAATAGATGGATGAAGTGACACCTTTCCTGTACAGAGGAAGCGTTTCCGTCCACGGCGTCTTGAAAGGTGCTAGGTTCCGATACTGAAAGTAAGAAAACGGATTTTTTAAAAAGAATGTCAATTTCAGCAGAAGTATACATTCAAAATGCCCAATGGCTGCAGCATGAAAAAAGGCCGGTCAACCTATTTCTTTGAAATATCCGATTTGGTTTTAAGAAAAAAATATATTTATTTATTTCTTAAAGCAAATAGTTCCGTTTTACTACATTTAATGGAAAGATGCCATCTTAGTGCTAAATGAACTACACGACAATTTCTTTATTTTTCAAAAAGACTCAATTCGTCTATAAAGAAAATTAAAGCCATTTCATTTTAAAAAATTATCGACGTGATATTATTTTTGAAAAGAAACGCAATTTCGCTATTCGGAATCGGACATTTTGAATGTTTGAGTACAATCTAGCCTTTCGGAGAACTCACTGTGCGTTTGTGATCAATTTCGTGGTCCCGTAGAATTTTGAAAACACGTCCACGATTTGCCACGGTTCCAGTAATAATCACGACGAGATTATCCGGACGATAATATTTGTAGAGACAATAATGTTCCTAGATAACGATCATACTAATTAGTCCTGACGAACAAGGCATGACACGTCGTCAAAAAATCGAAACCGGGGTTACCAGTCCGTCATTTACGGTAATCGACAAATTACCATATATGATATACTATAATGTGGGCTCCCCTCAAACATCCGACCACCGCACTGCAACTTCACCACACCTCGCCCCACCACCCCTTTCTCTTTTTTAGGGAACGCATGTCATTCACAACCTGGTCATCAATTTTTTTTTGAAAATTCCCATCTTTTTTTGAAAATTCCCATTTTTTATTGAAAATTCCTATTTTTTTGGAATTAATTTTTAGTAATTTAAATATATTTTAAAAATTTTGATGACCAGGTTGCGAATGACTTTTTTGTGTAGAAGTTAGGAAACCGGAGTTTATGACAATTTCCGGGAATGCGTTCCCTAAAAAAGAGAAAGGGGTGGTGGGGCGAGGTGTGATGAAGTTGCAGCGCGGTGGTCGGATGTTTGAGGGGAGCCCACATTAAAACATACTTTATCGGTGAGTTCTGGCCCGTCGTCTCTGATCAGTTGATTCTTGAAGACAGCGACTCCAGGGAACATAGCTTCCAAAGTTTCCTCCCAAGCCATAGTTGTTTCATTGTCCTCACTCAAGTCATAACATTCCTCACGTTGAATTTTCTTCTCGCGGTAATGCCATTGAAAATCCTCCGGGTCAGTTTCATATTCACTATCACTGCCCTTGTCACTTACAGGTTCCCTCCTTTTCGGCTCAACACTTTTCTCAAGTCCAGGTCCGGGTTCACCATCTCCTCCCTCTGTCACTGGCTTATTTCCTTCTTCATCTAAAATTTTGATAGAACATTGAAAATTATTAAATTATTGTGGGCTTTCCCAGAATTTATTTCAGGGAAATGACTCATTTTTTAAGGAATTTACTCTCGAACGACTCGGCTAATTAAAATTAAACCATGACCTTGTACCGGCAAGAAAATCGGTGAATGCGTCATAGATCAGTAAAATCCTAAGCAAATATGGGCCACCCTGTAAACCGCAGTTATAATTGTAGAATAAATATCATTAACAAACCTTGACTCGGTGGTAAAACAGGTGGAGAGGAATCGGGACACTCTGGCTGTTCATAATTATCAAAGTTGACCCCGAAATAATGATCCGCATCATCATAATTCTCATTCCAATCAGAATCAGAATCTTTTGGATAAAAGAGTCTCTAGAAAAACAAATCATTAAATTAGATCATGATAAATACAAGTAGCCCTTGGGATCTCGGTAATCTCTGGTATAGACATGGTTTCTTTAGTAGTCATGTTTTGTGTAAACGTAGCTTACGGCGTTAAAAATTGGGACAAAGTGAGTCAAATTAGCGCATATTGACGAAACAATTAAATTATGACTAACCTCAATGCCTCTAAGGACGTAGAGGGAGCAGGAGAATTCTCCAATGAAAGCAACTTCCCCAAGGGCAGAACAAACATAGCTGGATTGGTCACGATCTGCCAAAGAATTCTCGGTTCCATGATGTTGCCACGTGGGGCGAAGTACATCACTCCCCAATTCTGTAGGTAGGTAGCCACCAGAGTGATCCAACTTGCACACCAAACCTTCAATCTTGGCACAGTAGGGTACATCCACGGCTGTGGCATCAAAATAAAATCAAAATACATTTAGTGTCTACAATTTAAATAGTACATCCCAAAATAATTTAACAACTATCCTACTAGGTACGCTCATGTTGTCTAAACAAAAAAGTGAATGAGAATTTTGTAAAATAAAGTCTCTCAGATATAAGTGGTTCTATTCCGTCAGCAACCGGAAAGTTTTGGCCATACTGGTATTGTTTCGTCATGACGTCATATCTAATGAGAAGGGAGATATAGTAGAGTCTCCGGTGTAGTGTCACCAGTTGTCAAATAACAAACCAGAATTTGATTGTTTATACCTATGAGCTTACCTGAAGCTCGTCAAAAATTTGAATATTAGCTAGCCTTGAATTGGGAAGGTTGGCAAGGAAATTCGATTAATTATATCACCTTGTAGATAAAACAACAGGTCAAAGGTCAAGTAAATGAATGGTTTTAAAAGCTTCAGTCTTGACGGAATCAATTAAAGCTAAATATGATAACCCCGTTTTAGTTCTAATACGAGCATTAAAAATACTTGGTTTTAAAATTGCTGTATAATTTGCTAAAACTGCACATTTCCTACGAACTAAATTTGACTGACATATTCAATCCGTATTTTATGAAAAACAAGATTTACGTAAATATTCAGTAACCTACTATTTTCTTTGTTTTTCAAAATCAGCACGCACTTCACAATCTAATACGGCAGATGCCATCAATTACCTTCTGACCTCTAATCGAATTTTAATTATTTATAATTTCTTTATTAGACCATTAATCAAAGTCTGAGACCTCTTTGGTTGGTTTGCCTTCTTTGGTTTTGGTTGTCAACCAAGACACAAAACAATTAATTTTAGAAATTAACACAATTAATTAGTTACTAATTAATATTAACTAATTAATTACTATTGTTAGTTACTAATTAATTAATTACAAAAACTTGCACCAACGAATCCTCTAGATTTAGACTTGAATGTAAAATTAATGACAAAGACGTTTAGTGTACGGATGTAGGGGTTAACAACATTAACAGTTGATTGTGACATGGTCAAAGGTCGACTCAAAGACCGATGCAAAAATAATGAAAAAAAAAAAGTAAGTAACTTATTATTCGCAAAATTAATTGAATTGAACTGACCATGAGAGAAATAAGCATTGATGGCATGGGTGTCAATGTCTACAAAGTAGACCCTCATTCCAGAATTCTTGGACTTGTACTTTGTGATTTGAATTTTTCCATTTCCAAGAAATTCATCAGTCTTCTCAAAGAATTCCATGTTGGTTAGTTGGTTGATCAGTTCAGTCGATCAGTGGAATTAGTGACGGCCACCGTACCGTGATCCAAATCCGACTCAACTTTGAACTCGAATGTGATTTTTGGTTAATCACTGAGAAAATCGACTTATGTCGGAACAAATTTATGAAAAACAAGAGTCCATTTGACACAAATTCATCAAAATTGACCACTTGACCTTCACCTTTGTCCCCAGATCAGAAAACAAAGGAAAGCTAGAAAGCTTGAACCAGGTTCAAAATTAATTCAACATTTCAAACTTTTCTCATTTTCCTTCAAATGTTTGAATTCCGTAGTCATAGTGAGAATGTGGAGAATCGATGATATTCTCATTGACTGTCTTACATTTAAGAAAGACACGCGCGTGCATACTCCAAAAACGCTCGGAGTTACATATTATATCTATTTACACACCCGTTAGTAGTATCGTTGATTGTTTTACACTCCAGACCCCTGTCGGATTCCATAGTCATGTCTGGAGAAAATGTAGAAACCCATAGCAATGCGTTTGATGAAATAAATTGTGCTTTTGCAATTATTATTCGCATTACAAAATTCTTATCACGCTAAGGTTCATAATATAATCCTTGATAGATTGTCTTACACTGGAGACACACATATTTCCAAAATTTTCCCTTCAGCGGTGGGAACAAAATCCGGTGGGAACAAAATCGCTTCAAATTACTTCGAACACAGAATTATCAATATATCGAAGCCAATTATCATTAATTCGATAGCCAGTCAATAATTTAAGGCATTAATATATGAACTTCGAGTGAACACCGGAAAATTATTTTCAAGCTTCTTTTTTTAATAAGAATTGCCTACAGTTTGGTTTAGGATAGTTCCATGTGGTTCCATTCCGCTCGTTGTTGGGACAAGGTTCGATTCCCAGGGCCTGGTATATCTCAGCCCGACGTTTCACCTGGTATACAAACGGGTTCATTCCACTTTTAGTTTCCTCCTCGATGCTCGATTATGGTGGTTATAAAAACACAGGATGTCGTGATTATAGTGCCAAGTGTATAGTAATGCATCTGTCAATGCCGAACATACATATAGCATAGTTGGGGGCTTCGTCACTCGTAGAAATGGACGATAAGTCTTCATTTGGCTCAAAATGTGTGATATTTGAGTGCAGACTGCAGAGTGTAGCCCCCAGTATTTTTTATTCATGGCGGAACTCCATTTAAGCATCACCACAATTCCAAGAAAACTATTTTTCCTAATTCGAATCATATGTCGTATTTCAACGCGGTTCATCGCCATTTACATATATTCCGACAATGCTTTTGCGATACCCGGGTTCAACCTTGCGGATATCACAGGATGCAAAAATATATATTTTAATTAATATTACCCGGAAATGCACAGAATATACCAGGCAGATCCAACGGTATCTGATAATACCAGAGTACGATATGTTTACTAAATACAAGTTAGACCAAGCGCCAAAACAACTCAAAGAAAACATATTTTTTTCTACCTCGAATTGTTTTCCTACTCGGTTCATTGTCAACAATACTGAGAAATGCTTCTGATATCCGGGTTCTGCCACAACTAATTGTAAGTACAGCCAGTACAGGTACTATGAAACAGATTAGTTTTTTAATATTTGGTCATACTAAACCCAGCCGAAAGAAGAGGAACATCAGAAGGCAAAGGCCTACACTTCTGTGTTTGCCTTATTCTCCGGAAGTCGTCTATTTTCATCGTCCGAGCTGGTACCCATCAAATAAATACTATAAATGACGTAGGTCAATAAAATGGACACAAATTCTTTATTAAATTTTGACTTTTTCTAGACTTTGTATATGCCTGACGTCAACGGTAATATTTGCTTCGGATTTTGCGTAGAACATATTCCGGTCTGTGAATCTCCTCTTCTACGCTTCTAACCATGAGCGAATTTATCACTTTGGCTGTCCGAGTTAGCGGACATGCTCTCATCCTTATCGTTATCAAGAAGTTTTTAATCTGGTCACTGGTCAACATATGCTGTCCAATCTTAAGGGGAAACCTACAAGTGCAATTGTCGAACACCAATACAGATCAATACCGTTCTACATACTTCTACTTAAATACTTATTGTCACAATAATTTATCGAAAATAAAAATTCGGTCATTATTTGAAATTAGTTGTAAGACTGAGCCAAGATTCGTTTATTATTTCGGCAGAATGGATATTAACTTTTCGAGCACTTAAGCACAGTCACTCTAGTTAGTAGTAGGTCGCTATTAGAGAAAGGAAGAATAGCATCGGACAGTCTTCATCGCATCAAACGGTAGGCTCTTATTGAATTTGGTTGCAGTTTTATTTGTTGACTTCCTGGATAACTTTTGTGAAGGTCCTACCCAGCCTGTTCTCTAGTGGTCCTCTTGTTTACAACAGTTTATTCTGAAAAGATTGACCAAATAAAAATAAATCCTTTTATATATACAGGGTGTACCAGAATGATGGCTCCAACTTCATTTTGCCGTAACTTTTGACCAACCGATTCGAATTAAATTA
>JAQFYE010003700.1:0-14706 GCA_034694305.1 Protaphorura glebata
TAGTAGGCTGTTTTTGACCTAACCTAACCTAAAGGAATTGAAATTCGAGAAAAAAAATGTAAAAAAGAAATCGGAGCTGCTTGGGAACGAACCCTGCCGTTGCTGCCCATAGTCGCAAAACTGAACCCCAGCTCTATCATGGCCTCCAGTGACAGTGAGGGCTGGAAAGAGGACGTGAATCGTCGAGTCGACGCTAGTCTGGAAAGATTGGCTATGCGGCTATCGGCGTCGTGGTTTTTTGGCTAAGCGGCTAAAAGTGCCGAGATACAGTAGGGTTTGGCAATACGCGAGCGGGAGAGCTCCACATAGCCCAAGGTCCAAGACGCGAGTGCTCTTTAGAAATCTACAAATTCACATTCAAATTTGGAATTAAGTCAGAGAGATACGACTTAATTGAGGAAGGTACGAAGGGAATATTAAATTGTTTAGCCGAATTGGACAAAAGTCACGAAATTACTTTTCTTGCTGATAATTTCAAAATGTTTCTGGTGACTGTTGCCACGGTATAAGATATACTTACAAAGGTAAACGAACCAGTCAAAACTCCCGGAGTAAAAATGATGCCTAGCCTCCAGATGGTGCTACAGTCTAATCCTCACGCATTTGCGTGGGAATCTGTGCACCGAGTTGAACGGAGTAACAACTTTTTGGTAAACACTCTAATAATAAGTCGTGTACCGATATGCCCGGTTCTTGTTTTCACATCGGATGTACTTCCGGTTGCGGTGTGAAGAAGACACACTTTTTCCAATTTCCGCGGAGTGCATCGGAAGAAGTGAGGACAGTGTGGCACGAAAACATACCAAGGAGGGCGGACAGGGAATGGAGCGATCAAAGTTCCAAAATATGTCATCTCCATTTTGAAGAGAATTTTCTAATTAAGAACATTTTGATCAAAATGGACGGACAAGTTCTTCAATCTGTGGCAAGGGAAAGATGGACGATTACCGGTGACGCAGTTCCAACTATTGCCAATAATCAGGTTTTTCATTAGTTCACTGAACCTTGGTTGCAGCCATCCTACCCACGTAAATCATCTCATTGTTGACCTCATAAATTATTATATTACGATCAGAATGTACTTTTTCTTAAGAGCATTCAACAGGGAGCAACTTGTCACCAAAGCCAAGGTGAAGCAAGATCGGAAGAAAGTAAAGTTAATTTGAACTTTGATACGGGGGTGTGTTTAGTATGAACTTTATTTAACAAATCATATGTTGATATTCTTTAAGCTCTGTATTATACGACTTTGATTCCTTTCCAGCCAGAAGTAAATAGGGATATAAGGTTCTAAAAACGATTCAATGTTCTTTTTCATGAAAGTATAAACTTGTTTCTGAAGGATTGCGTTGTTGTAGTTGAGGATTAGACTGTAGCAGCATCTAGCGGCGGGGCATCATTTACGACTCCAACTTCCCAACACGTAAGGCATGGGGAGCTCGTCTACCTTTGTAAGTATATCTTATACCGTGCTGTTGCTAAAATTAAATGCTGTGGATATATTATTAGATCACTTGACTCGATGTTCAAAATGTCAAAACATTCCAGTTGCAGAGATATAAGAATTAACTTGCTGAAAACTCTCCTGCAGAGTTACGAACTCGTTTATACATGCAGTGCAAGTAGTTAATGCTTCTCCGATATGACAGAAAGCGCCATAGGAATATTGAATTACCAAGCAGAACTCAATGAAACACAAACTACAGACTTGGAAACAGTTTCTCGTAATTCTGATAATATCATCAGATGTGCTTCGATGGCGTCCATTGCAGATGTTACTTACTTTTTTGAATCGCTGTATTTAATTTCAAAGCATTCAAACTGCACGGTTTTGAAAGCTGATTTCTTAGAAATTGCGCTAACACACTACAAGCAGTTTTACGACCGTTGCAAGGAATCTGGAAAACATCGGAGCATTTCAAATTGCATGAAAGGAATGTTGGATTATTTAATGGAACTCAATCAAACGCCGTTATTCATTCAGTATGTCTCGGAGGAGTTTGAACTATTTCTGGCGACTGTACTAGAACAGGACAAATTGGAGTATCATAATGTCATTCCAATCATTGACAAAATTTGTGACTATGGAAGCGTCGACTAGATGTACTGGCTAAACGAGTTAATTTGTGAGCTTAGCCTAGAAGTCTTAACTGTTATCCTAGAATGAATTAACCAAGAACCCGAAATTTGACTCTGAATATCATTCACTTATCACTAATTGGTATTCGTTTGACTTGACACAGCTTTCAAAGCGGTTCGTAATGAAACGAAGCGGGTTCAACCATATACAGCGTCAGATGATACTATTTTACTGGACTCATTATAACCAGAACTATCGTGCATTGTACTTTCGGAATTGTATATAGCTGAACACATTGCTTCAAATTGTCGCAACTCTGTTGAACTTGAATAAATTAAGCACTCAATATTTACTTCACTGCACTTCATTCTACTTTTTATTCCGATGTGAACGCGCTTCACGAACTATTGTTCTCCGTTTGAACGCTTGAAGGGTATTGATAAACACAATTGAATGACTTTTACAATTCATCCTGGCAGTCATAAACGCAATGATGGCAATGTCGACCTTCCGCTGGAATTGAGGATGAGAAATACAGACATCTGCATCAAACATATATGGTAGCTTAAGTAATATGTCATGGCCCACACCTAACATTTTTACCACAGGCGGTGTTATGTTGAGTAGTAGCTTTCTCCAGCTAGTCCGTCTCAACACTGAATTGTCTAAAACATATACCCGATGAACTTGCTATTCCTTAAAAAATGGCGGGTTGTTGTGATTGATAAAAACTGATAGTGTGTATGACTGAAAAATAGAAAGTACTGTCCGTTCGTTTGAAGTGCGGTGCGCGATGGAGATTCCCGCAAAAAAATTACAGTACGACTGAGGCCAAAGTCAGGTTTCGCACATCGCATTTAGAACGAACCCACAGTATGAATTCTGAGGTTTGTGACTAAACCTGTGTTTCTACCTACTCTGTCTACCCAATAAGTGGTAGGACACTTCTGGAAATAGTCCACTTTTGTGACAACAGTACTTTTATTAACAGATCACCGAAAAAAATGTGATGAATACTTCACAAGGATTCCTTAAATTTATAGCGTCTGTTCTCGGTAAGAGATCGTATGAGAGAATGAGTAAATATGCTATGCACCCACGCCAAGTCCGTCACTCCCTTTCTTCCAGTATTTTCTATCTCAACCGACAAAATAACAAAACTGCGTAGACGCCTCTGCCCACTCAGCCTCAGCCAGGGGTTTGGCGGGGACTCACACGAACTGGCGGTGATACATAGCTGAACATAAAAATTGGAGGGAATACATGTAATTGCGTACAAGCTGGCGGGGACACAATATTGTATACAAATTGGCAGGGCAAGTACGAAACTATGGGGAAACATAGACAAAGGAGAAACCATGGGGATAGAAGGGGATGATCAAAAAATTGTGGGTCAACATGACAGTTTGGACTCCAACCCAACCTCCAGTTTGGAACCACCACCATTCTCAATATAATTAAATATTAAATTACCAAATTTGATTCCCGGATATATGGACTACACCCCGATATTTAACAGGCACAATGCAGTATGTTTCAAAAGTCATAGACGCAATTGAAAGTTCGCGCCCCTGAAATTCTGAGTATAAGTTATAGGCAGTAACTAAAACGGACAGCTTATGTCATTAGTAAACTCTGGATTTATTGTGCAAGAAATAATGGCTACAGTAATTGGACGAACACACATGAATAAAATAATTTTGTCGCTTGATGTGGAAGTCGGGAGTTTAAGAAAAGTGGTTATTCCTGAACTCAGGCTAAGAGTATATTACTTCCCCTCGCACACTGCGACATAGGCGGCGGTTCAAGTGGCCACGCCAACTCTCAATTGCGTTTATGACTTCTGAAACATGCTGTACATTTTGTAAAATATTTCCGTAATAGATGAACAGTACGTACAGAAGTGGTATAGACTTACTTTGACACTCACAATCTAAACTATATCTGCACGAGATGAGAGTGGTCTGGTATCTCGCAAACTTAACATGGATACACTAATATAATTGTATATTCCGGTTTTTCAATACTTGGCAATATTATTTGAAGTGCACATCCCAATCCCAGTACGTCATTTTAAAGCAGCTTCCAGATGGACACAGGAACAGAATCGGAGTCTAGATTCGTCAGAAGTGCAAGGTAGTCAACTTGAGGGCAAAACATACCAGAAACAAAACAATTTATTCGTGAACTGTACGACGCGAAATGGCGATTTTGTTCAAATGTTGTGAATCCGACTTTGACCGAAGAATTTCTTTGGGCTATTCTCATGTACATTCTTTCATTGGTTCTTGTCAGATAATTTAACTTCAATATGTTGCGACATGTATGTCACGTGCAGTATATTTAAATATTGCGAATACTTTTAATACATAATTCACACTTCTTTAGATTAAAATTTTGAGCAGGATTCGAGAGTCGTTACAACAAACGAATGAGACATCAGCCGGCGTCACGAAATCCATTGGCATTACAAGAATGCTATCATGTGTAGTTGGGGTGTTTGTAGTGCGTAATGCTTTGCACATTGGGAATATTGGGATAGTGGCTTAGTTCTTCACAAATTACCAAAATATTGAATTGCCTACCATACAAGCGATTTCATGTTTCCCCGTCATCGTTAACTCCTCTGTGAATATTATAATTTATACATTATTGGGGAAAATGCTGAAGGCAGAATTTATGAAACTCATTCCACAATGCAATGCGTACGAATTTATTTCGACAAAGAGAAGATTACTAAAAATTCCAGATGCAAATATATCCATGGAAACGATTAACAGTCCCTCTACTTTGACAACGTAGACAATCCCTAGCTTTGTAACATCGTATTAAGCACACCTTTGGTTTAGTAGACTGAATAAATAATGCAGCGAGTACAATTGGAAGCGCAATTGAACAATAGGTTTGACATTTGACTCCTGTTCCGGCTAGAACCGGATTCAAAAGGTTACGGACAATGTCCAGAAAGGACAAGGTCCAATTGATAACTTATGCCAAATTTTAAGACAATCTGTCAATTATTGAAACGAGTACAATTGGAAGCGCAATTGAACAATGTGTTTGACATTTGACTCCAGTTCCGCCTGGAACCGGATGTCAAAGGTTGGTCACAGCAAATGTCCAGGAAAGACAAGGTCCCCTCGAAAACGTATGCAAAAATTTAAGACAATCTGTGAATTAATGAAACGAGTACAACTGGAAGCGAAATTGCACAATGTTTGACATTTGACGCCTGTCTCAGCTAGAACCGGATGTCAAACGCTGGTCTCAGACGTTGGCCGAAAGAGCCAAGGACCACTTGATGACGTATGCCAAAGTTTAAGACAATCCGTCAATTAATGGAACAAGTACAATTGGAAGCGCAATTAAGCAAAATATTGAATGTATTTATATTGTTTCTGAAGGAAAGCACTATTTTGTCGATTTTACGTAACTGAAATTAATATTTTGTTGCCGCCTTTTAAGTTATGTATGGTTGCTAGGGTTTTGATTGTACGAGGCGTAGTTGAAATATAAACAACTAAGCGGGAAGAAAATACAATTTACGCTCCTCCGTTTAACCGATTTTGTTCAAAACTTCCGTTGGTCATCTCATTTAAGTTGGTTTAAAACCCGTATCCTGTTAGCCTACTTTAAATAGCAGATTGTCCAAACCGGAAGTCAATCATAGTTGACCATACTACCCATGGGAAGCCGACTTACGCTGGTCAAACCTAGCAAGTTACATGCCATTCACTTCACAATTGTAGTAAGAATCGAAGAAGCATAAAATCATGCAGAATTTTACCTTGTCTTTTCACCTAGGAACTTAATTTAAAATTTTCGCTCTGCCATTGCTGCGTACTCAAAAAAACTGAAAATTGCTGCTTCTGGTTTGACAGTTTAAGATATTGTGAAAAGTGCTTATTTGGTCCAAAAAACTTCTTTTTGTCGTATTTACAAAACACGTTCATAGTATTGGTTACCGCTTCGTAACTTATCATATATATTGACTGCGTTCTATATCTGTATATTTAGCACGGAGAAAAAATGGCCTCAGCAGAGAGTATAACAGAAAGCACAGTGCAAAAAAATCGCTGCGACAGAAACGCATGCGCTACGACCTAACCTTGGTTTAGATATGCGCGACTGTTGACCAGGTTTAAATAGGCAAGTACTCCTAGTAGTACTCCGATCTCGTTGTCCAACGAACTTGACTGGAGCTATGGCCCAAATGTCATGCATGCCAAGTTTGAAGTGAATCAGAGAAGAAATGTCGCCGCCAGAGTACCGACACACAGTCACCAAGGACCATTGTATAGCTCAGTCGTTCCGCCTTTCGCAATAACATATTATAATATATATAATATATATATATCGACAGAAATTGTTCCTCATAACCAGAACGGCACGGCTTTCTTTTAGTCTCCAACTATTTTATTCTTGTTTGTTTGAATGCTTTGGAATATCACACTAATACAAAATCAAATCAAATCCCTGACGTTGTGGAATTAGTATACACAGTGAATTTCGAAGGTCTTGGTAATATGTATCACAATTACTACTGGACGGTTTTTTTTAATTGACTTATGATTGTCGTGTGGAATTCGAAGTCTAGTAACCCATTTGCAGTGTTGTCATTATCAAAAACCGAAACCAAAATGTGTTTTTGTAGACATTGATTTCTCCGTGCAAGTGAAAGGCAAATGAATGAAACTATTCAGTTGGACAAATGACAAAACTTCTCGCACATTCGTGTAACCTAAACTAATGAGTACACTAATGTTAATTGAAAATGCCATGATTCCTCTCTTCAGGAAATTCTTTTATTAAATCTGGGCCAATGAAATACACGGAAGTTACAGTATGCGACCAAATTTTACCAGTCGACTTTAGAGAAGCTTTTCGCTTTTCATTACTGATCGCACAAATTAACACACATGTGGTGCATTTCCTGAGAAAGTGCCAAGTCAATCAAACACAAAAAAAATTGTATGCATGAATAATTGAATTGTTACATAATTTTAATACACGCAGGAAATATTTAGTGAAGCAAAGTTTGAAATCCTGATTTGAAGACGTACATTATCAGTAACTATGTACAATTCATAATTTAATAACTACTTATTAATGATAACGTTAATTAGATAAATGGATACCCTATACAGTATTAAGAATAGGAATGTAGTAAATGTTAGCCTGAAATTATTTTGGAATGGTTTTAATGACCGCAAACTCATCCAGCAAATTCGTCACAATTGCATCCAGACGGTTTTTTGGAATCGCACGCGGATGAATCCACATTCCAGTTTTGAATTTTGCATGCATTGTAAAGGCCGCACTGCCATGTACAACGCCAATCAAATTGAGGGGCTGCGTGTGTGACCACCACAAGAGCAAGGCAGACAATTGCCAGGATTAAAACGGCTTTCATGATTAACTGAAAAATAAAGAAATGTTGCCGGAAATACTCATTGAGTCGAAGGTACTGAAGAACATCTTAGGCTTACGAAATTAAATTAAAGTTATTACCTGTTATCTTATGAGTCAGAACTAATCAATGTTTAAAATTGCTATTGCAATTGTAGGTTTAGTATTTTAAATCGATCTGCTAATGTGATTCGGACTATACTGATGAGATTATGACCCGGGCGTTGGCTTTATATAGGTAGGATTGTACCAGGGAATAGTAGACGAAGCGTCAATAGTTTACCGCGCATATCTACGTTGCAAATAAAATTCAATAAAGCAATAGACAAAGACTGTAAAATTCCCCGGAAAATTCAATGCAGGTTTATGTTTGTTCATCTGTTGAATGTGGCAGCTAACTATTGGAAAACAAAAACGTTTATTTTCACCAAAATGTGTGACCAGAGCACATGGAAACAATGTTTTGGAGTGATTGATTAATGATTCGATTAGTACGTAGTCTTGTTAAAAAATCATGCATCACATAAATACAAAATACAAATATGGAGTACTCGTCTGAGTTATCATGCAACCGAAACACTTACGTCCAGTTGTATGAAACGAATTAATAATAAACTAGTGTTGTTCACAAATTATGTAGGGTGGTTCATAACAGTTTGCCCTTATCTCGGCAGGATATTCATTAACTTAACTTGGCGGATAGGCATGATCAA
This sequence comes from Protaphorura glebata, assembly GCA_034694305.1. Classification (NCBI taxonomy): domain Eukaryota; kingdom Metazoa; phylum Arthropoda; class Collembola; order Poduromorpha; family Onychiuridae; genus Protaphorura; species Protaphorura glebata. Next base: position 8,203 of record JAQFYE010003700.1, read on the forward strand.
AATAAGTATGCTTGTTTTCTGTGTGGAGATTTAGTTCGTACTATGTACTGACAAGGGAATCTTTTCAATTGATGCTCCGACCTAGACCTGACATACACTTTTTCGCACAAATTTGGATCCCCTGACATGAAAAAAAATTAAAAGTCGTCTGCACAATTATTTTGATAACGAAAATTTTTATTAAAATATCCTGAGGTCCCCCCTTTGGAAATTTTTTAAATCGTGTTCAAATGCATGCTGTTTCCGGCGTTTTTCATTTTGCGTCAATGTTGAGAGGTGCCCATTCGATGCATTACAGAGTATTTTAAAAAATATTCAAAATATTTATTTTCGTCAAGATTTTGAGTTCCGTCAAGTCCTTTAAAATCTTGACAAAAATAATTAGTTTGATTGTTTTTGAAATTTTTTATAATACACCTCTTCACTTTGGCGCGAAATAAAAAACGCCGGAAACAGCATGCATTTTAACACACGATTTCAAAAATTTCAAAGAGGGGACCTCAGGATATTTCTTTCAAATTTTCGAATATAGTCCAAAAGAGTAATTTTTGTGCAGAGGACTTTTAATTTTCTTCATATCAGGGGATCCCAATTCGTGTGAAATAGTGTATGACGGGTCTGGGTTGGAGCTTCAATTGAAAAGGTTCCTATGTGAGATGATAAATCCTATTGTAGTTTGGGGAAATCATACCCGAGTTACACTGCTTCTAAAATGGCCGTAGAAACTACTCGATTAGTTTTGAACTACACTGTATATAATCTATAACAAACAAGATTAATAGTACTATCTGTCATTTTTACAACCACATGCCCACGCTCTGTATTTACATATTTACGTTATGCGTTTTGACTGGTGACGATTGGCGAATATTTACTAGGAAGCTACTTCGTTATATTTTCAACTTCACACTTTGACACAATCCGAGTGTGTGAACAAACTATTATTACAATTATTCAAACGGAAATTCAACAAAGTGATGATTTCGAGAAAACAGATTTGATTCCAAACGTTTTCAAATGTCTACGCCAGAACGAACTACGAAAATGACGTGTTCACTTAATGCTTGTTTTGATATGCGGTTGATTGAGTTTTCACTGGAAATAAACATATGTATTGGTGATAAATAATCACCTTGCTTCTAATTGTGTAATTGCACGAATCTACAGTCTGACTACAATTTCTTGGAATAGAATTGTCTTTTGAATAACTAGGACGCAGTTGAAGTTCCATCTCCAGGAACTATTTTGTACACAGTTGAGTTATCGGCATTCGATTCCTCAAATACTTATTCAATTTCCTGAGAGATGTCTCAAAAAAACTTTTGTTCAACTATTTCATATTTTGTTTTGAAGTTTTTTTTTCGCGGGTAGGCGGTCCGTTTATTTAACAGATGTTTCAGCACGACTGCATCAAACTTTCCTGGGAATTTAACAATAATTCTCTTTTACTATTTTCGGTTTTATTTCCAGCGTAAATATGCGCACTAGATTATTGACACCACTTGTCCACAATTTCCGTGTGCAGTTCTGCCTATAAAATGAAATGCCCTGGTCATAATCTCATCAGTAGTTGGACCACGTCAGCCGATCGATTTAAATAATTAAACTTCTATCTGCAATATTAATATTAAACACAACGTAGTTCACATCAATAATTTAACTGGTAATTGCTTTAGTTTCATTTAAGAAGTAGTAAAGTAAAGTTCTTGAGTACTATCGTCCTAGTAGATTGGATAAATTATTTATTCCAGCTTTCTTTATTTTGCAGTTAATCATGAAAGCCGTTTTAATCCTGGCAATTGTCTGCCTTGCTCTTGTGGTGGTCACCCACGCAGCCCCTCAATTTGATTGGCGTTGTACATGGCAGTGCGGCCTTTACAATGCATGCAAAATTCAAAACTGGAACGTGGATTCAACCGCGTGCGATTCCAAGAAACCGTCTGGATGCAATTGTGACGAATTTGCTGGATGAGTTTGCCATCATTGAAACTATTCCAAAATAATTTCAGGCTAACATTTGCTACATTCCTATCCTTATTACTGTATAGAGTATTCATTTATGTAATTAATGTAATCATTAATAATAAGTAGTCATTAAATTATGAATTGTATGTAGTTAGTGAGAACCGACTGTGTGTTTCCAAATTAAAATTTCAAATTTTGCTCCCCTAAAACTTTCCTACGTATAATAAAATTGTGTAACAATTCAATTCTTCATGCATACAATGTTTTTTTTTGTGTTTGATTGACTTGGTACTTTCTCTAAGCATTTAGCAAATGCACCACATGTGTTAATTTGTGTGATCAGTATTGAAAAGTTTTTCTAAAGTCGACTGGTAAAATTTGACCGCATACTGTAACTGTAACTTGCCCAGATTTAATAAAATAATTTCGTAAAAAGAGGAATCATGGCATTCTCAATTAACATTAGTGTACTTATTAGTTTAGGTTGCACAAACGAGCGAGAAGTTTCGTCATTTGTCCCACTGAATAGTCTCATTCGTTTCCCTTGCACTTGCACCGAATACGGACAAATTAACTTTAACGAAAACACTTTTTGGTTCGAGTTTTAGTTAATGCAAGATAATATTTTAGATAATGAGTCTCTGCAAATGGGTTACTAGGACGAACACGAATCCCACTGGACAATTATACGACAATCGAACTCACCAGTCACCACTCTTAAACCAGGACATGATTGCAAGGTTAAAGTCAAGGGTTTCTGCGCTAATCTATAATTCCGCTGCCCTGTTTCAAGTGAAATATATAACTACAGTCAAATATATAACTGTCAAAGAACTAGCAGAACAATGGACTGCATTTTTTCAATTATAATTAAAAATGCATTCAAGTGCAGTCAATTGGAATTACACAATTTTCCGCATGGGCCGCAACGAGTGAATGCTCAAGATCGGACATCTGCTTGCACTTGGATTTTCAATTTAAGCCTATGGCAGTCCAAATAATTTCTGACTGCCATAGATTGGTTTTTATCCAAATCCCGAGAACAATTAACACTTGATCAGTTCACTTTGTTAGTGCGTCAAATTAAAATTTAATCTCAGAATTTAGATATCATATTTTCAATCGTAATGCTAGAGAGACGGGTATAAATACGAAAATTTGTTCGACACAAATCATAAATCTATTTCTCCCATTTTCTGCTCTACTCTAAACAAACATTTTCGAACAAAAATGTATTCAACAAAGTTCGTTCTTTCGCTCGTAACACTGACAGCATGTGCCATCCTTTCGTCTGCAGTTAAAATGGAGATCACTCTCTACAAAAATGCTAACTTCACTGGTCAAAGTATCACAGTAGACCAAACACACACAAATTTCGGATGTGCAAGCAATATAATTGAACAGGGACATGGGTTCTCGACCATCTGTTATCTCGGAAGGTAATTAATTTTCTTTGATAATAAGCAGTCGAAATCTAAAAAAAAATTATAAATCCAGCTGGGCCATAATGCATCCATCACAGTCTGGTTCTTTGGCTCCTTCCACAACACGTCGATGTGTGCCTGTTGGAAATACTTTGCCGGTTACAAGCGTGCTTCGAAGTGGACCGGCTGATACAAGTACACAAGCGATAGCTTTTGATCGCCAGAAAGTAATCATTGTTATTGAGAAAACCGCGGAAGCCAATTTGAATATAACTTCTCAAGTCTTAGACGGCACAAGTGTTTACACTTATGGCCGGTCCAATTGGACGCTCTATGAGCTCAACAACTTTGAGGGCCAATCACTTTGTCTCATTTCGACAACTGAGATACTGTGGCGTCAAGCTAAGGATTTAGGAATTCCGTCCATTGGTTCAGTTATTAGGGGATGCGCTGTGAAGCACACGCCTTAAGTGTTATATAGGAATTAATCCATCAGTTATGATCACTGTACGCAGGCTAAATCCAACTGAAATGTTAATGAACTAATAAAAATTTGAATTGATGCACGCACATTATTATTATTTGCATATAATTGTGCATTTTTAGATCTTTAGTCCACTAATTGCAGCCGGAATTCTTAAGTATTCTAAAACAAATATTACAGCGTCAAGTAGTACTGTATCCAATGATTAATATGTTTAATAATTTATTTATTACTTTCATTATACTACATCAATACAAACTTAGGACATCTCAATTAAAGGTTCTACAAGTCCAAATACTACTGTACCATAGGCAATATTGCAACATGTCCAATTTAATAGAAGTCAGTGTTCTCTCGAAGGCATACAATTTGTGTGCACAGCCATTACCCTCTTGAACAAATGCAAGTATTGCACCCATCTCGGGCTGTCTTCGTCTGCCCATCCCGACACTCCAATTCCTGGGAAGGCCGTCGCCTATGACAATGACATCTATTGGATCCGTCTCCGCCAGGCCGCGCTTTATTGGATTTGAAGGTCCAATATCGCACTTCTCCGTAAGGTTTCTCTGGTCCATGCGGCCTCTTCCTTTCCTTTGTTGGACACTTTCTCTTAGTACATAGCCATTGTCCTCGGTAGCACGAACAAGTGTTGCATCCGTCTCCATAAGCTCTCACCTGTCCATCAATACAATTTGTTGGTTTCTTTGGGCACCACGCCTTCGTACAATACCACTTGCCACCTTCACACCAACAATCGTTGCATCCGTCGGTGTAGACCTCCGACTGCCACACCTCACATTGCTTCACTGTAAATGTTTCAAATTTTGTTTAGTAATAATTGCACCGTAAATTGTGATCTCATATTTACTTACCAGAGCCAGAGATCCCGCCAGAAAAGCAAGCCAGCAGGCAAATCGTAATAGCAGAAAATAGCAGTGCTTGCGCCATATTATACGACCACTAATTGTTACTTTATTGTATTCAGCTGGAAATATAACGAGGAAATGACTTAAGTGATTTGTATTACACTTGAATTAATGTAGGTGGAAATAATTGTCCTGGGATATAAGTTCTCATGAACACAGGTTTCCTAACATGTTCCTAATGTTTCGTGTAAAAACGATGCGTGCTTAAGATTGAGTGGTCACATCACATGCCAATTTCGCAACAATTTACGAATTGAAAGATTTCTGGAAAAGCTGAGTGTGGAACATAATTATGTAAGCACGCGTACATGGTGAATCAAATACAGCAGTGGAGACCAAAAAAAAGGGGCACCCAAACTTGCCCCGACTGCAAAAGTGCACGGAATTCCAAGAGCACTTCATAGGCTAATTTAGCAAGTGACGTGCACAATGCTAATTATGTGGGATTAAATTTGTCTCGTAAAACTGCGTGTTCCGTGGTCGAATCCGATGATTTCTTCACAGATAATTTAAAACAATTAATTCGTACCTGCCGCTGACGTTATTCAGTTCCATGTATCGTGCTCATGTAACCATGTAAGAATACAACGTAATTTATGTAACAGATGGACCCGCCTGTTTCGACGTCCTAAAAATATAATCGGCTTGATGGAAGAGATCCGAATCTAATGTGAAAATGTGTAGCACTTAAATTTTTTTTTCAGGTATATTGAAAGCGTATTCTCAAAATATAAAAAAATCATGAGCACTACAACCAACAATGCGGAAATAAATTGATAAAGCCTTTTTGAAGAGTCCTTATGAACGAATTTTTGAATAGTATTTTCACAGAAAAGCGCCCAAAATATTTTTTTCGAAAAATCCATGGATTTTATCTGTTTTGCAATAATTCTTGAAATTTAAAAAAAATTCACTACTCTGTACAAAGTCCAGTTTTCGCTGGCAAGGTAACTTTAATTTTTCAGATTTTTCTCCTCAAATGCCGTGCCAGTGAAAATTTTAAAATTGCATAAAATTATTGCAAAAAAATCTCGATTCACGACATCGACGGATTCTCCATTTTGGGAGCATTTACGTCAAAATACCCTTCAAAACCCATTCTTTCATGCCGATTCTTATTACTTGAACGCTGGTCAGCGCCGTTACACGCGACGGATTTTTAAGTGGAATAGCTCCCTAGATCTTTCATAAGACTCTCACAATTTATCCGACTGACCGTAATGGGCTGACAATGACAAAGGTTACATGCCATCCTGTGTCTTGATATCGTCGGCACCATAGTTGACACGAAAGAGGCTAAACAAATCAGTCGAATTTTGTAGTCAGGAGATCCCGTACTGAGCAATAACAAAAATAACAACTTATTGATTCTCTGGGAGAAAAACCTGGTTTTCCTCCCAATGCTATTTTGGTATAGACACTTTGGAATTTAACGTTGTCGGGTGGATACCCGCCATGTTTGCGATATCCATTGATCGGCAGGTAATGCTGAAGTCATATGGACCTTTTGCATGGCGACAAACAAACAATAATTTTGGTCGACTGGTGGGCAAACGAGTTTGACCTGCATAAAGTCAAGGGTTAAAATGGTCCACTTTGAGTGGTCACTGCACAGCACTGGCACTGTTTTTTTGGACAAATGATACGTTGAAATTTAGAGAATGCGAATGTGGATGTGGAATCCTCTGGATCCAAACACGAACTG
>JAQFYE010003701.1:0-14705 GCA_034694305.1 Protaphorura glebata
GCCGATACCGAAATTTCGGTTTCGGTATCGGTTTCGGCCGAAAATTTCGGTCAACCGAAATTTCGGTACATCACTAGTTTTTTCTGTGTTACCTGGTGTTAGTGTTACATTGGATTTGTCTATTACTGTTAAACGCTGATTGTGTACTGATTTGACCTATATTAGCTGGGTTTCTTTATTCTGTCTTAATGTTGTAAATTTATCTGTCTTGCTGCTAATAATTATTATAAAGCGTCTCTGTTAATAGTTTGTTATAATGGTTATTATTATGTTGTTTAACACGGTCCGGTTATTTGTAACAGTTGATTCTAAAAAGGCTGATCAAATAAAGTTGATTCATATCTATCTGATGATGAGTTAAGATATTGCAAATTCTGGTTCAGATAACAGCACGAGTGTGAAATAAATATTTCCAAGAATGCGTGAGCTGCTCACAAGTACAATCGTTTCACGAACAACCGAATAATTTAAAAATAATCGTTTCCTGCAATTCTCAATCCTTTATTATGGAAAACCTTCATTCTATACTTAGATTTTTTTTTCCAATACGTACAAACATTTTGTCGTAATGAAAAAGTGGACGAAAACTGACTCAATTCCATCCTTAAACTACTCTATCTAAAGTGTTAGGAGTCAATACAGTCAATATATCAATAATTGTCGAACGTCACTAAACATCATGAGCGAAAAAGAATCTGGCACAAAGGAAGATTTATGACGAAGTTTGGTTTAATGCAGTACTTGCAAAGCAAGGTAGCACTAGATTTACTGATTTAATCTTGGACATAATGAAAAACGTGATTTTCTAAGGAACTGTCTTCTTAGGATTAAATACCATCTCGTATCACTTCATCATTTCATAATCATTTCTTCCTTTCACTGTGGAACACGCAGTGCTGAAAGTGGAAAAACCAAGCGGTTTTCATCAAGGCGTGTTATCCTAGTTGATTGGAAAATAAAGCAAATATAAGAGACAAAATGAAGTTTACCAATTTCATTAAGCAAAATTGTACATTAATTCCAACGTAAGACGGTTCTGGATGATTGGACTGGTTATTTGTTTTTCAATATTTTTGTAGTCTTACTTATATAGAATCAAATTTTATCGATCCTGTACATGGAGGTTGGGTTGTTTGGTTTCGATTTGAACTATTTTATTGAATAACGTGCATAAAATTTCTTAAGTCGAAAAAAGAATTCACAATATGCTCATAATTTGAATCTTATGTGCCATTACTAGGCTTGAAATATGTCAAGGCGCTAGAGCGGTTTCGTTTTCCCCGAGTGATCATTACCCCATATCCTAGGGCGAAGACCGATTGAGTACCTACGTGCATTTTTAGAATGTTCCTTCACAATTATTCAAATGTATCAAAAGAATGGAACAGGAATTGAAACTTTTTTCATTTTCTGGCTTTCTCAATTTCTATGGATGGCGTATCTTTTCTCTAACCTAATTTTAAAATTTGTTTCTCATCCGTTAGTTTCGAAGAACCCGAAGTTGTGGATCTCCGATTAGATTTCATTTTCATCAAAGCCTTCCGAGGTAATGGTGAATAAGCGATTTCTAGGTTGTACCCATGCACTTGCATCATTAATGGAGGTTGGTGGAGTGGAATCCAATGTGTGTAAGATCGATGCAAAAGGAAGGGTTCAGTGAATAATGAGAATTGGTCTTGCCAATTACCAAGCGAACCCGACAAATGCCATTATTGTGGAATGAAGTATGTATTGATAGAAGAATATCAAATTGAAGTTCCAATTTATTCCTCCTTTACTATTTTTTGAATCCTACGATTAAAATTAATTGAAGGACAAACTACCACACGGCCTGACTGACTGACGTTTGTCTACGAGGAGCATATTAAATTCTGTACTTACATGGACTTTCCTTGCAACAACAAATCAGTCGTCTTGTGGTCGTTCTTATTTTCTTTCAATTTTTTATTTAACTCCATTAAAATCTAGTTCGGGGTAACTTTAATTCACCAAGATGTCTGGTGTAGAGTATGCGATAACCGTCTTGAGTAACCTGTCCTATTGCAAACCTAATTCTAAGATCATTTCGAACCAACCTCGGTCAGCAACACGACTCCATTTACTCTGCATTTGACATTTCGGAAGGAACAAACTCAACAAATCTTATGTTTCTGGAGATTCCGGAGACCGAAATTCTAGAAATAAGTAATGCAATAGTACTTAGTTTCCAGAACCTCGGCAAAACACAGTGTATGGCCATGTTCCTGAGTTCATGACACCAAAAGACTCAAAATAAGACCAAAATGGAGTTTTCTCCTTTGAAACGTGAGAACGGACGAGGATAAGGTCTTTCACTACACATTAGGAGTTCAGGATCAATTACCAACATCCAGGGTAGTAAAGCTGAAATACTGGACCATGTCTTTCACTTTCAAATAGTGCAAATAGAATTCCTAACTTCAGTTCAACGAAACACCGACACTTCTTTCACTGCTTAAGCATATACACGAACCTTATACGTGGTCAAAAAGACGATGGAGTCACATATTGATTAAAATAAGCGAGAAATTCATACGCTAGTTTATAAGACCTTCTTTGAATGACCTTATTTTGGCGCTACATTTCCAATCATTTTGCTATCCAAAGTAATAATGCAGCCTCACTTCTACTCACATGTTTCATGTTTATAAATATTTCGTTCCCAGAAAATTTGTAAAATGTTGAGTTGTTGTTTGTTAAAAATATAAATATCCGTCAAATTCTAACGACATAGAGTTTTGAAATTCTTGTCAACGGTTAGACAAAATATCGACTAATATGAGCTTTTTTTGCACATAACGATTTCTCCGTTGAACAAATAATGTTTGGATTAATGTCCGGGTTTAGAACAATACAGCAGACCGTACCATAATCCTTACCAGTGTGGTGAATTGAGTGTATGAACGTATACGCAATAAGCCCTTAAGATGCTTAAGTGTTATAATATTTTATTCTTAATGTGAAATACTCGTCAGGGCATTTGAGGAATCCTTTAGGAATATATTTTGAATGAAAATCAAGTCGGATTTCGCGTTTATTCTATTCAGAGAGCTGCGTCCAAGTCCAGGCAGACCACAACAGCTTAAGACACAAGCTATGTCCCGTGAAATTCTTGGGATGTTTATTATGCAAAAACATACCATGGAGCGGGAATTCATGACTAGAATAGGCCACGGAGTAGAAACTCGGTGTGAATAACTCAACAGCCGCATCATGAGCATTTGTTATGATTTCTCCAAACATTACATTATGTAGCACAACAAAAATTCGTACAGCTTGCCAAAATACTCAGAGGGTTCTTTCACTTTATTTCATTCTGGAAAGGAAAAAGACGACCTCAGCAGTATTTATCCTGAAGGTAGGATTCTGTAATAAATCATGCAGAACGAAAATATTTGTCTTCAATTAATTTTATCAGACGCTCCCCCGGTAGGTGTGTCGTCTCGCCAGAGTTCAAATGTGTTAACCCGTGAGAATTGTGCGGCGGTGCCGGGTTTGCTCCTATCTCCAAAAATTTTGACACCAAAATGGGTACTAAGAATATAGCGAGTTCCCATATTTTTATGGTATTTCCATGAAAAAGTAAATTCGCTTGACCTTTTACTGACGAAAAATATGAGACTTTGGAGAAATGCACTATTAGAGTTAAATAAAGTTTGATATTTTTGAAATATAATATTAATAATGAAAAGCTTGAAATCTACGTTTGAAAATATTAAAGGTGTGTTTTCTGTTCTGTCCCATTGCAGTTATTCCTGGGAGGTGGGATAACTATCAAAGAATGAATATGATGAGGGGTGAGCGAATCGTGTGTTAAGTAGAGCAGTAGTAATCAATATACGAGACTAGTCATATCATTAAGATGGAAATTTGAAAGATTGGGTTAATTTATATGCCTGAGTAGTTACAGCCACTCACTCAGTCAAGGTGCTATGGTGCTATAATTTGTCATTGGAGAAGACAGATTATTAGGACGAGACTGAAACACTGATTCCCTTCCACTATTTTATCTCACGAGTACTCTTCTACGTTTTGGAGAAACTATCGTAAGATTTTGACCAGTCATTTATTTATCTAAACTCTTAATCCAGCATAATCCAGTCTCGCGATTCAGCCAGTACTGAAGTAAACTTTTGAAGAAGGTTTTCAAAGGCAAGAATGCATGGTGCAGCATATGTATGTGCAGTGCGGCCACCGTATTCTCATCCGAACCAAGATCCGAACTAGGTTTTGAAATAAACAAATCGTCTTTTTACAAGTCTTTACTTCACCTCTTGAACTTCCCTCCTGTTGTGGAGGTAATATAAAAATCTTGAAACAAGAAGTTAGAACGTGTTAAATAAAAATGACATTCTCATGACGTACACATTCACTTCCAACAGCATTGAGAGACGAGGTGGTTCTAACAGCTCTGAAGGGCTCTTCGCAGCTACTACAACACCACCTCTACTCTACGCAACAACAATAAAAATATTTAACATTTTCGTTAACCCTAATATTAAAATATTTTTTAACCAAACGCCATTTTTTGTAAAAGTTTTGTCGGCTGTATTCTGTGTCTTTTGGCAACCTTCGATTGGAAGGCAGAGTTCTTAATAAAGGAAATTTCTCTCTATTGGGTCAACATTTTCTCCCCAATCGAGGAGGTGGTGCGGACTTCACAATGCGAAAAATTTAGGCATGTATGTATGTAATGTACGAATGTATGTGTGATGTACCTTTGCACCACCCGCCACCATGAAATGGCACAGTCAGCACCGAAATTTTAAAGCGACACATTCGTCCCCTGGACGGAGGATGGAAAAACACCGAAACATATCACGGTATTTAATATTAAACGTACAAATAAATGGATTCGTAGCCTAGATTTCCTTTCAGAAAAAACATATACACTGATATTACCGATATATTGATGCATTTTACCGCTCTTATGTGTTATGTACAGAAATTCCAGCAATGTAGACGATTTAGATTTCTTGGCTGAAGAAGAACGTATGAATTAGCATATCTGTATTTTTAAGAATTTTCTCTTTTGAGATGATCAGAAGCTGCATTTGACAGTGAGTAAAATGAAGATTGGTGCCGCCCGCCGACACTTCATACTGTGAATAGGTAGTCTACTAATAGCGCTTTTTCACGTAATAAAAGTCTTTAGAACGCTTCACCCGCCTTATCACGTCGAAGTCGTGGTTAGTTAAGCTCTTTTCTTCACTACTTTCATTCTCTCAAATTTATCGGCAAACGTAAAACATTGCTCTTATGTTTTATCAGAAATTTCAACATCCTGTTGTTGCCCGTAAAACGACGTGCCAGACATTTCCATTTCCACTTCTGTTTTAAGCGATGACTATCTTTATGCTAATATTTATATTCCCATTAACACTACTCGCTGCTCTGAATGCAAAATTTTGAATAAAAACTTATTGACTACATGTCATTAGCTACAAAAGGCAGAACCGAGTTCCTCCTTTCGGTGAAAAGGATCTGGAACAGGCAGGGCTTCAGAAACAATTGAGAGTCCCATTAATGAAAAAGTATTTTGTGCAAATTTCCGAATACTTCGACGGAACTTTCGTAATTATTACGTCGGGTTTAATATATGGCGCAGACAAATTACATAAAGATAGCCGCCTGCAGTGCAAACAGGGAATTCGAGAACATTCGATCTATTCTTGAATTCGTGAAGTTCCAAGTCCGTTTAATGTTCGCAATTCACTGTTTCTTCAAGATAAAAAAAATGAAACCATACAGCAGCTGCACGAACAATAAGAACAATTTTTGGACCACGAAATATATTCCAGTTGTATCTATGATTTACTGTGGAGCTATCCTAAAAAATATTATTTTACTGCAGAGATTGAAATAAAAACATTTGAAACTAGTAATACAGATCTGGATTTTCTGTAACCAAAACCTTCGTTTAAATCATTCGAAGTGGTGAAATTATATATTTTTAGGTTGATGCATAAATACCTGAGGTAAAAGCATATATTAAACACTGGCCTAAGCACGAAAAAGATAAAATAGAACAAATGGAATAAAATACAAAAGTATCGAACATTACTCTTAAGACTGCTACAGATATAAGCCAGTCAGTTCGGCACTCAGCTTCTAAGGTTGTGTACTGCATTATTCATAGCTTTTGCACGAAAATACTCAATGCACTTTTGTGCATTCCCAACCTAACATATATCAAATACGCTAAGCTGAATTAAAATGCAATACTAAATTTAGAGTAAGCAAGCCTCTTCTAATAGGTGAGCAAAGAGATACAATTTTTAGGAAATCAACACAAACTGGCGACCCATATTGCGAGATCCAAACGAAGTTTCTCCTAAATCTACATGTTTGTCCAGGTGACATTACATTTTGCATGACTGGAACGAGGAAAGTGTCCAGAATTCTGGTTTTTAACATTTTACGACCTCTAAATCAGCAACTGTGAAATCAGAAAACATAAAAGAAAACACAATTTGAGGAAATCTACACGTCAATTTCCACACAAGCGGAAAATAAATAGACCAGGATCTTTCAACATGGCGACGTCGGAGTTTGTTGATTTCCGGTTCTTTTTCTTCTATTTTACGGGGCTTGCTTACTCAGGTAATAAACATTTACTACAATCAACTTAACTCCAACTCCTCCAAAAAAGGTCTGCATTATAATTTCAACGATAACTTCAGAAGAGCATAAATAATCTTGGAGAGGTAAACGTAACCGAAGTTAACCATAACTAATACGGAAACATACATGCCCATACTTCACATAAATTCAGACAGGAACAAAGTTCCTCCTCTTTTTATGGATGGGATATGTCAAGTGGCCTTCAACGAGTATGACTTTAAATCATTTCGATGGGTTTTGCAACACTTGGTAACAAGATCCTTACATCTTCAGTCTTGCATCTCGCATGACATGACGAAGAAAATTCATGTTTACTTTTCCGGCTTTTCCAGGATTAGCTTAGGGTGCTCTGGGGCTTTTCATACTTACTTGCCGCCAACACATACGACTAGCAGAGTACATTTTACCCATATGCACTGTGCATCTGCTCTGTAATTTATTATACGCTTTCTCCCTTGCATTCCACAATTCTAATGGAAGTTGCACTGCACAATAATGTCCCATAAAGTCTTCCGTATACTCACCCTGTTTGTGTTGGTTGATTGAATGATATGTACCCCTATGAGGATACATATAACATGTTTCTATTATGAAGAAATGACGTAACACCAACAAGTAATATACTGGGCTATGAATTTGAAATGACGGAGATATATAAGATCAGAAAGGACAAACTTGCGAAAAAGCAAGCTATCGGATCATTTGTGTCAGAATTGCCATATTATGTCGACATTGACAATGATGTCGGACGAGAAATTACAATTACCGTTTCAAGATTTAACTATTCGTATTCTATGTATATTATATACTATTCGTGGTTCCTTCCTTCTTTCGAGTTCAAAGGAAATATTGAATAACTTCAAGACTTAAATTAATAAGTAGCCTCATTTGAAAATTGAAATTCTTTTTGTTTTTCTGTACACAAATTACAAAACATTACAAAATTACAGTCAAAATATTCGCAACACCCTGTACCCATAGGGCCTTACTTTTTATCATTTAGATCGGACCAGCGTTACACTCTTTTCCCGATGCTATAAACCGCTGAAACACTATCTTATACTTCATCGTTTTATTATCCAAACTGGCGCTTGTTAAATTATACATTCAGACTGCGTTTCATATTCGTGAACCAAGTGAAAATTCGGGCTTGGCGTAGAAATTATGGATTTTAAGACTCAAAGACAATCAAGTTGTTAACCCGATTCTGTATGGTTTGTGTTATGTCGCTCTTCTGGCAGGTTACTCTGCTTTAATGTACAAAGTAAGCATAATACATCGCCTCAAATCTGAACAAGCTGTAATATTACGATGTGGAGGTACATTGGTGAAAATGAACTTTCTCTGAGAGTGAAAGTTATTTCAAGTTGATAGGGCGATATCATTCGAGCCTGAGGCAATTATTGAGATTTTCACTTTTGATTTGATTCTATGGTCAAACAAACATGTCTGGTGGTAAATGTAATTTAAATTTAAAACACAGCAAATGCCTATTTCTCATGCGGATGAGTTGGTTTACCCGGGTTAGCAGGTGGGGTAGGTAGGAAAAAGCTGCGGGATCTCTTTAACATGTCTGCCCGAGGGATCGAAGAATCACCCCAACGATACGGACAGGGCAGCGACATATCAGAGTGACTCTCACGTAATTTGTTTCCGAGTCAAAAGTTGAGCAAAATGTGTTTCTCATTAGATGAAACCGTCCCACCATTTTTAGCTATGTCATGGACGCGTGGTGCATATTCATTTTCAGTTCATGTTCAAATTATTTCAAGTGACCATCGATTACCATCATATTATGTGTTAATTGCATTCGCAGTTTAAATAAAGAATTAGTTAATACATAGTGAAACCGACTGTAAACCAAGAAATGCAGAGGGGTCTCACTTTGAGGGAAACTCACTAAATTTCTAATTTAGCATCACCATAAAAGAGATAATTGTCAATATGTATGTCCTGTTCAATATTATACTGTTGTTTGTCATGCTACGTATTAGTTTAACCTGGATTAGTTTCCACACTTACACCTATACAAATAAAAATGCCGATTGCGAAACAGAAGACATACGGATTCCGTACTTATTAGTTGATTGCCATGAAAAGCCAACAGAGAACATATTATTATTTCATTGATTCTACTTTTATCTTATTGGACTCGGGCCAAAGGTATCCATGATTCAGCAAGTAGTTGTATGAACGCATTGAAGTTCAGTTAAACTATGGAAGGATAAGCACAATAACACATATCAACCGTTCCCAACTTTTCTTCAACGAATGTGGACACGCACATTTTGTATAATCATACTGTCTCATGACCTGTTCTATAAATGAGGAACGTTACATGTTAGTCGAAGAAAACCATTCCATTCCATGCATGTTTAATTTGATGCTGAAGGCGACGGTCTGATGACGTGGCACCGAATGGCATACGAACATAAGACCAACCAAACAGGGCGGTCCTGGTAGTAACCGATACTCTGAATTCTGCAAACACGGAGAGATACTAGAGCTCCAACGAAATGGAAAGGCCGACTTCCAAGTTTCCAAATTGATTGTGTAATTGGTGTCAAGGAAGTGGACAGGGAACTGGAGAGGTCACTCTGTATATACAAAGTTTGGCTAAACTTTTGGCGGCCGCCATATTAAAAATGTGAAAAAATAACGATTGTAAACCGTTCACTGTGATACAAGACACGACAGAGTTGTAACTGCCAAAAATTTCGACTTGACCAACAGAATGTAACGTGGAAAGAAAATGTGTTTAAACTTTCTATACATACATAGGACATAGAGACGGCATGAATATTTCACGAAGTTAACTCCCGTCTTCCTACTTTTCCATTTCAATACCATTTCAAACCTCAATTCGGTGCAAAAACAATAATACGGGTATAGAAGGAACCGGAATCTGTAGTAGAACTTTTTTCTGTAGTTCGGTTATTGACATTCAGGGGAGAGTTCGACTTTGTCTTTTTATTGTACTCGTAACGATGTCGCACATGCAATAGGGATTAATTCCAGTTCGGAAATTATGGCCCAACGCTCTCTGGACGACAATACTTAAGGGCTGTTGATACTCATCACGACATCTACTTTTTAGTTCATCCGGGTTAATGGTTGGCGAATGGTAAGGTTATGGTTAAATCGATTATTTCGGACCGATTCATTAAAAATGCAGAAGTAATTTAAATGTCACTTGAAATGTCCTGCCGTCGAATGTTAGTTAATTACTTTTATTTTCAGTTTACACTGCTGTTAACATTTGGACAATTATTCGAATGTCACCATCACTGTGTGACCACCATATGACTTCACTAACGTTAATTTGGGTAGAATGCAAAGTCCTTCTCTGAATGAATTACAATTTCATAGGAAGCCATTTTAAAAGAAATGCAGTGAAAGAAGGGTAGATCGTCGGCTTTTGTCGGGGAACAATTTTAAATTGGTGTTGCAGTCTGCAGTGACTTGCATCTTGTTTCTTCAAAATAGTCGAGCGTACCTACAACGTTTTTAGATTAACTATATTAGGATGCTTCAAAAGGTTTTTTTTACTCGTAAGTGTAGTTGGGTTGTTTCGGACTGAACTGACTGGGCTGAATATTCTACCGTCTATTCCACTCCATAACACTTCGGCCTTTAACCCGACTTTCCAAAGAATTATTTTAGTATTTCAAAAATCGTGCGTTAATGCCAGTGAAAATACAATCCATCTTACGGAGTCAGATTATGGTGCCAAGGTGTCAAAAAAATTCAGGTTTTGGTTTGAACACATATGCGTACGAACTGACAAGAGTAATTGAGGTCTGCCAGGTCTCCTGAGGTCTAACACTTAAATCAGACAATGTCACACTCAGACATACTAATGCTAAACTGTGTAGAAAAAAGTGTTTGTCGTAGGCTTTGCTCTGTTACATTTTGAGTTGAATTTGAGAATAAAAGTCAAATGGGACAATGTTTGTTTTGAGAGACCAAGTTAGAATCAAAATTAGATTATACTGATATTGCTAGTGTGTGACTGGGAAGCGGATGTAAACGTGCAAGATTCTACAAAGATTTTTCTTCGTTGCATTTTGCGTCTGGACGGGAAGATGCATTTAGGAAAGTTGCCAAAGGAGGCATGGCAAAGATTGTGTGAAGAGAAGAGAAATTGCTCAAACGACTCTTCCCTCAGATCTTATCTCCCTTACACTTTGCCAAAAAACAAACTTTAGAAAGTGACAGTCGGGATTTAGAATCACAATTTTTCTCATTATCACTCTTGAAATCATTCCTGTGTCCGACACACGTACAATATTTGTCGTCTGAGAATATTTGGGTTTCATGGTGGTGCTCACTCAGCGGAACCATTGGACAAATTGAGAAATCAATAAAAATGTCTACAGGTCCGTATTTACTGCGACACTCTTACCCTACTACCGTGCGTTCAATATTTTGGAAATAAAGGTATTTATTTGGACACATATTCTAAAAGTTTAAGGTGATGTTACTACTGACATGACAAGTTTATGGGAAACTAGGAAATTCACTCATAAGAGATTTTACTCAAGTGTCAAAAAAACTGGACTTATGATTAAGACTCCGGACTAGGATTTGTTAGTCATTTTCCATTTGCTTTACCGAGCAAAGCAAGAGAGATCCATTAAGTTGTCAAAATATGGAATTATTCTGTCAAATCAATTTTGAGAAGCTTTCCGAGGAGGGAAATCTAGAGATGAGACGAAGAAAGAAAACCCATTTCCATGTCTAAAGTACGTGACAAAAGTGAGCTCGGACGATCTTGAGAAAGAAATCCACAGAATCTAGAAAATCTACATCAAGTCATAATATATCTCAATGAGGCGGGGTTCTATTCAGCCATGCATAAAGTCCCTGTTATTGACAAGACACTGAGCAAAGCCAATAAAAAATTCAACAAGCATACGAGCAATCGGTATTCTTTTTTCTTCCCACATTCCAAGCCAATCTAAGAAAGGAAAGTTTGAGGGCAGTCGGTCTGTGTTTGAAATATTTGTAAGCAAGCAAGGAACTGGAAATCAATGGAAATATCACACAAAGGATGAGTTCAAGCAAACGATTTGATTTCCTACTCGTTCGTACACTCGAGACTCCAGTACCCTGGCGTGCACAAGAAATATTTGGCGTCTATCAATCCACTTTATTCCATTCATTTCCTTTTTGATTTCTCCGTTTTTCCGTTGTTCATTTAAGTGTGGCGTCAGACTGTCAGACATGAGGTGGTATTTTCTCTCATATTCTGTACAATGGCGAGCCAGAAGAAAATATAGGTTTTCGGTTCATGAATTAGAAATCGCCTCGTCAATACGTATGTAGCACTCACCTAGTTAGTTAACATGGGACGAAAAATCAATCAATTGCTCTCTTCGTTGCTTTAATTTTAAAAGTGTGTGATTCAAGATTCAAGATTTGTTTATTCACAAGCAAAAGCACAACATTCCTCACAACAATAGGAATAAATCCCAATAAAACGGTGTGACCCTTATCACCAACACGTCACACCTTATAAATTAAATTTCTGGCATCATTATCCAATACTGCAGCTTGTTTGCCATTCCCACATGTGTGAATTCAGTTCCAGCAGGTACCGGGTGTCACAAAAAGGCTGATTTCAAAAATTTACAGCTTTTTTAATCCATTTTAAATTTTAACATACATTGGCCCGCCGGAGAACCAGAATTATGGATAGAATGAGAATATAAAATCCAATTGGATATCAATTCAAAAAAATTGTAGTCTTACGCAAAGAGGGTGGACGGGTAGTACTTAAAACAAACGGTTGAAACTTCTTGGTCTTACGTTTCTACTTTCCCCTCGTTACCCTAGTCAGGTTGTTGTTGGTCCAAATTTTTAGTCACGATGACAGTATTGCTTAATATTTTATCGAACTTTTCGTTGGACTAGAAGTAAAGAAAGACATATTTTCTGAACCACCCTGTACAAACCGCACACTATGACAAATGTACTGGTCTTTGAGCAGGCATCGATCGCGAAAAGCAAAATGAGTACTCTTAACCAAACTATGGTAAAAAACTTTGCCCAAGAAAAATAGGAAGTGATCATTTGCAGTCCAAGTACGTACGTAAGTAGGGGGAGGGGCACATTTTTGGGAGTTAAATTGGATTGCATTGATGGAATACAAATTCGGAACCTCCTATGTAGAGTAAAATTACATACCTAGATAAATGAGGTATTTGACGTAAGTCATTTGTCCCTTTAAGTTGTGCTTCGTTCTGAAAATATTTGCAAATGGTGGTAGCGGTGAAAATATTAAACTCACTTTCTCAAGACAAGTTGAGATGACTTTGACTTCGAAACCTCTAGAGTGTAAATATTTGAAAATTTTCAGAGAAATAATTTATCATGGTGAACAATACCACAAAATCTGGTCTGAGTCGAGAGTCAGAGTCAGATGTGAATTAGGAAATGTATCATTCTCCTCCACTGACCTCTCAGGATGACAGATAATGCTAAGTGTGCGTTCTACTCAAGAGAGTTCAAATAAAATGAGAGCGGAGGATCCTTGAAGAGTCTTCTAGGTTAGCCGTTTTCTAATTAACTCTGATTGCTGTGCTTCGTCAGCATCATGTTATGTGCAAAAGACAGACACAGCACAGAGCACAAAATGCTCTTCATTCTGGCGTTTGACTTTTGAGTCGAGTGAGTGCGAACATGAAGAAGGAGTGCCAATGCGGCGGGTAATTAGTCTATTCCTCACGATACTGGCGAGTTTCTTCTTCATCTCGTGCCCACCAACCAGACTCATAAATTCTGAATATTTTGCAAAGGGGTTTCTCTGTGGACGGGTGAACTTAAATTTAGAACGAGAATTCGCCAAAGCTCTCTGCAGAGAATTCTGTTACCCGCAATGTGCATTTAAAAATGCAAAGATACCTGGACCACCAACGCTACGCTTTGGTTAAGTTTTGAGACTTGATGATTTCTTAAAAAACGGATGATGTCCTCAGTCCTCTGTTGTAGCAAAGTGGTCCATGCAGCACTCATAGCTTTGTTATAGGATCGGGGTTCGTGGTCTCGGGCATACCTGGTGTGGCGGCTGCATTAAATAGGTTATTATGTACTTCAGTTTTTTCCTACTGCTCGAGTACCTTCCCTAACCCAAGTAAAAATTTAACTAATTAACTGTAGAGAGTACACGAAGATATTTATCCGGCGAATATCAATTAATTAGAATAAAAGAATGAGTGCTGCGTTAAAACATGAAGTATGGCATGTAAAACCTCCTCGAAGGAAAACTGGACGTCACCAATCGGGGAACACTGTTGTTCGAGAATGCTAGCTGACCCAGTTGTACTAGACCGATCTTTTGTATTTTCACAAATAGCAAATAATGTTTGTATATCTATTCCGGAAAATAATTTTGGAAGAAAGTTCTGTCGACCGTCGAACTGAAACGACGATAAAACAGATACGGTAAAGTATAAGAAACGTGTACTCCTTCTCCGACAATAAAATATGGTCTCTTTACCCCAAGTTTTCAAAGTTTTGAAAGTCCGAATTCCCATTCGGAATTAACAATAACATAAGGCATAGAATATAAACACATGATCTAAAGCCGTAGCACAAAATGTCGTATCCACCAAAGTTTTATTTTAAGTCTTTCAATCACGGTAAAAATATGTCTGCTTACCCAGTTAAATACAGACCCGTCTCGCATATTTGATTTACTAGACGCAAAAGAATGTCGACGTATTTTTTAAAAAGACTACAAAGACGCGGTTAATTATTTGTCTCATGATTAACCAGATAATAAATTCCTGGAAAATGGAATTTTGATTAGCAAAAATACTAAATGGGTGTGGTTCTTCGGCTCACACCCACAATTGTCATAGCTGAATGTTTTTATGTTCAAACGCAATCAATCCCGTCACCCCGTAGCCGGTGTTTGAAGTAACAATTGCCAATACGCTTGCTACTTGTAAGTTGTTACACTTAAGGTGGGCCCTTGCATTCGCTGACAATGATTTAGAGTAAACTACTACTAACTAACAAAAATGGTACCGCCAGTTGGGTGACACATGCGATTCTGA
>JAQFYE010003702.1:0-14704 GCA_034694305.1 Protaphorura glebata
ATTGAACGGGAGCATTTTTTTTGTATTTTTATTATAGGATAGACTCTTACAGGAGATAAGACCTTTGTATGCTTCTGTCATGCTAGTACATCTAATCCCTGGCCGAGAGGTTATTGAGATCTGGGTTAGAATTTGCTTGTAAGTCCTCCGGCACATACCAGATTTAGATCTTATACAATCTGCATATAGTGCACACGGCCGAACATTCCACCCTCACTCTACCCACATTCCGCACCATGGTGCGGAATGGAGACATGCGGCATGGAGACATTTGGACATTACACACTAGGCCCGTTCCATTGTAAAAACCCATACATCGTCGACCTATCCAGAATTTTGATTTTTAAAAAGTTTAAAAATTATAAACAATTTGACTCAGTTTCTTGTACGAGATAATTTACTAATTCAAAAAAAAATTAAGTGTATTTGTTGTTTAATAATTTAATAAGATCGAAGGTACCAGTTTATTTTGCGGTTTTGTTTTTCGTTTAACATTTAATAAATTGAAACAAAATACAATTCAATGTAATTTCAACGTGTTATTGAACATAGCCCGCTGGTTGACAGGAGTTAATGTTGAAGAGTTCGGCCGAATAGAAAAATGCGATATCTATCTATTTATTTAATTATTTGATGACTGGATCCAATTTAAATTAATTTTTGATTTCAGATCGTACGTGAAGTCGTCAAGTTCATTGGGACGGGGGATCTGAGTAAATGTCGATTCGTTTGCCAATTATGAAATGAAGAAGTCATTCCACAAATGAAGATCCGCTCGACATTTTCATTCGGATTTCCTGAGGAAGTTAAAGACTTTTTGATGAACGGAAAACAGTTCTTCGGATTCAGATGCTTAAAATTAAAATTTGGAACTTGGACTTCAGAAGTAGAGTGGGAAACTAAACTTTTCAACTTCCTTTCATCTCATGGCAAATTATTACAAAGAGTTGAATTGGATTTCGGGTAGGTGCTTCCTGGATCATTCACTATTGAAAACTTCAGAGAAGTCTGTCTTACGTCTTTCCAAGATTTGGAACGTTTAAAATTAACAAACTTGCCTTGTCCATGGACCCACGAACTTTTGTTTGGAACTGGACAGCCTCGGATCACATTTCAAAAATTGACAACACTTGAGATTACTGTGGACATGCGTGTTCCTTGCACTGATGGTCATTCAGTTATCAATCAAGCTTTGAAGACTGACAAATTTTACACACAATTACTGAGCCTGGGTCCAAATTTGGAGGAAATTCATACGTCAAAAACAGACGAACGAGATTTTTCTGCTTCAATCTCTGGGTGTTTTCGGGCTCTTCTGTCCGTCAGTCCTACAAATCTCAAACGATTGTATCTTCATGGTCCATATTGGAGACCGTTTGCCACAACCTTGGCCCGCTCGACTTTGGAAATTCAGAAACTAGTTTTTGATAATTTGGAGGGCTTGAAAGTCAATTTTGAATCGGACGCTTCAGGGAATCAAATTAAAATCGTGGAGACTCTCCGGCCACTTTGTTTGGGAGTCCCATCGGGGAACATGAAAGATTTCATTGAAGCTCATGGCTCCAGATGCGAGAGAGGCGTAAGTCAAAAAATATTTCATATAAAAAAAATGTCAACGCCACCATTAGGAATGGTTTCAATATTATTAATTCTAACTGTAGTCACCATTTTTTTTTGTATAGATTTCCTGCACTCAACTTCTCCGGACATTCATGACAGCTTATCAGGATGGGGTCGGGTTGAACCTGGCATCAAAAATGACGGTGGCGCAACTAAAAAAAATAGTCGATGATTGGTTCGATACCGGGTACTGGGTCTGGTTCTGGGATCGTAAAAATTACTGTCATGTTTTCACTGACTGACATAAGAACTATTACTGCTTATTAACGAACGGCAAGATAATTAATGACATTCATGCAAGTTCAGGTTAAGAATCTTCAATAAAAGTATTATTCGGACGATAAATTGTATTATTTTTTTTTTGCACATTTTATTTAATTAACACTCGAAAGACAATGAGAGATTTGTGGTTTTATTTCTCTTCGAATTAAACATTTAATATTCTCAGGATGCGCCCGAAGCTGAGAGTACAGTACAGTTATAGTCCTCTGCAGTCATAAGTCAGACGTCTTTAGATTCTTCACAAAATTAAAAACTTCGCACTTCGATTTGGACTTTCGGAAGGTTTGGAAATCAATTCGGCTTATAAGTTGAACTGTTTAGGAAATGGAACATTATGACTTTAATAAAGAATTCTCTGACTCTGACTCTGACAAAAGTTTGACCAGCCGACAATGAAGTTACCTTGTGAGCGCAGTGGTCAATATAAAGTAACTCTGTCGAGGGATGTACGCGAGGTGTAATTCGCTGATTTACCTTTCAAATAAATGAGAAATGCTGGGTTATTAATTATTATTTTGCGCAAGGGAAAAGTAGTGGGAAAAAAACTCTTTCAAGTCGGTGTGGCTATGTGCGACGGAGGAATTGAACCTCAACATGTTTTTAATTGAAATATCAATTCTAATTTGGCAAGGTGTGAAGGAGGCAACTTGCCCCGGTTTATTTATATATAAACTTTGCGTTGTTCGGTGAGATTCGGTTCGGCTGCAGAAGTCTCGTGCGTGGGAAGTAACCAAAATTTCAAAATGTTAAATTGAATTTTCAGTCCAAAATCAGTTTCAGATTTGATTTACTTTTTTGAAATTGAAATTTCTTGAAAGCACTATTCATCGTTGGTAGTTTTTCGTGTTAAATTTAAATCATGATGCGGTCGCAAGACAGTTAACTGGTACTGGATATTGGTGGAAACTCAGAAGGTATGGGATATCGATATCGGATATTTAGACATTTCAAATCAGACAAGAATTATTTTGATATTCATTCCTGATAAATATAATTAAATTAGTATACCTATCGTTTATAATAAATACTCCAGATTTTTATTAATTAAAATTTTTATAAATTGTATTGAATTAAGCGTATTGGATTTTGGATTTGGTTGAACTCACAGTGACTTCACGTTCCGTTCGAAAGATTTCAAAGTACTGCTTAAAAATTGACAATCTTTTTCTGCACCAATGCAAATTTGTGAATACTGTCGTTGTACACAGTTTTTGATTAAAATTTTACTCACGGTCACCATTTGATCAATCTAGCTGGTGATCAGTATCAAATTTTGGAATAAATTGCAATATTTTTGACTACGAACTGATGTCATATGTACAGAGGTAACGAGTGTTAGACATGGAAGTCTTGAATAGAATTGTGTGCGCAGAGTTTATTTCCGTAATTTTTGTATTTAGGTTGATATCGATTGAAAAATTCGTTCAGAAAACTGTGGTTGAAATAGTGACATAATATCCTATTCACTGGAGAAAACAAGATGTCGAAGATTCCGAGAACGATATCCGGAGCTGGAGTTAGAACAAGTTCTCAAGAAATTTCAATACTCATGTCTGTAAGTTCTTAATCATTTTTTAAGCGTTGTCATCACTTATGCAGATTTGCTAACTTATTAGAATCACATTTCATTAATTTTTTCCCTACGCTGTCCAGATTTTTCAGTTTGCACTAGCCTTTAAAATTATTTATGCAATTTATATTATTAATAATTATAATATGTTGAAATATGATTGAGGCAGTGCTTTCTCCACCAGCATACTACTAGGGGTACCTCATTCACTTGTATGTTATAATTAATGGGTTAATTATTAGCACAACCATAAATCGTAGGAGGAAACTATTTGAGGTGGTTCTCTCCGATTTTGGCCAAACTTTTTTTTTCTGAAAGACATTTGCCCCAAACTCTCAAAAATGTCATCAACTCACGCAACACAAAGAAATCTTAAAATTCTTGAAAAAAAATCCAAATACCGTCTTTGTTAGTACATATTTAGTTGTGTAAGAGTGATGAAAAAATATTATTGGCTGTTATCTGGAATGTCGGTCAGTTCAGTTGGTCTGATTTAAAATTGAATCAATGTGTTTCCTCTTGAATTAATATAGGCTGAGATTAACCCTGGGATTGGTGACAACGGTGAGGAAGGATGGTATCAACGGAGTGACCACCCTCTGCTGAACGATCTCGTAAGATTATGTACAGGGTGTTCCAAATGAATATATCGCGTGTCAGAAATTGATAGTTTGTAAAGTATGGACCAGAATTGCGAAAAAAATATTCTTAATGAAATTTCGAAAGGGCTTGTTTTTTTTTAATTTTTACATTTTACGATTAGCGAAGGATATTCTCTTTCGATATAACGGCCTATCTTGATTTTGCGCTTTCAGAACCTAACAACAAAATTTCGAAAAATATTTTCCAAATTTCAAAATCTAGAATATTTTTTCAAATTGGTATTTGAAATTTTTGAAATTAATTTTTGTCCATTTTATAAATCTGGGATAGGATTGTAAGTTCCAAATTCCAAATCCTGAAATTGTCGAATGGTAATAACGTCGTTAGGCTCGGGGAGTGCAAAATTAAGAGAGGCCGCTATACTAAACATTTCCTTCGATAATCGTAAAATGTGAAAACTGAAAAAAAAAATCCTCCCGAAATTTTATAAAAATATTTTTGAAAATCTGGTCTATACTTTCAGATGTATAAATTTTTGAAACCTGATACATTCATTTGGAACAGCCTGTAGTACAGAAAGCAATACTGTGTCTAGAATCAAATTAATTGAATTGACATCTGACTAATTGTCGACGCAATTCATTCAGTTTCACCATGTTAATTTCCTTACAGATCCTGAGTACATTCTTCGAGTACGTGAGACCTCTAGATTTGAAACCTTGTCGAGTGGTGTGCAAAAAGTGGAATGTGTCCTCCATTCCATTCACCCGCAACACATGGAAGGTCACCATTTATGGAAGTGAATATGGCGGATCAGCACCGCGGGCCACATTACAGCTTTATTGGATTGGAAAATTCCTTGAAGTATTTAGTTCGAATCAACTGGGGATTCCACTTGCTAGATTTCAACTCGGAGCGTTTTCTATGACAGATGTCATTGGACAACAATTTCTTGCACTTTGTGGGGAAATGGCAAAGGAAATTGACCTGAGTCTGGAATCTGAAGTGTTTATGGTTGAAGACGTGTCCGCATTACTCAGATCTACACCGAATTTGATCAAATTCAAACTTCCCAGACGTCTTGACTCCAGGTCCAGTACTGTTGTCAAGTTGTTCCCAGGCTCAGAATATTTGAAGCCAAAATTATCGCTCCTGACTACACTGGAGTCGTTGACAGACTTTCCTGCAGAAAGAATTAAATGTTGTCCGTCGTTTATGGACGAACTTTTCCTAGCGGCCGAAAATATTTCACATATTTCTATCGGCCCTTCCCGCCGTGTGGATGCAAGTGACAAGGTCTGTACAAGTGTGGAAGTGTTGACTGTCATAGAAAAACTGAAGAGAGAATCAGCCATTCAAACTCTACACTTTGCGGATATTTATGGAAAACATGTTGAGATTATGCGGAGAATGAAATCAAATGGACTAAAATTGAAGGGAATCAAGTTTCCAAACAATTTCATTAATTTCAAAAAATTCATGGAAGTGGCTACAATTTTCAAAGACACACTTGAACACTTCATTACAGTTGAGTGGTGTAGAGATTCAATGAATCTCCCAAGGATGTCTAGCCTGAAATGCTTGAAACTTAGTATTTCCAAGGAATTCAACTTGAAGATTGTAAACTTGAATCACCTTTTTCCAGCTTTAGAGAAATTTGATTTATCTCACTCCGGATGTGCCCAAGAATACGAATTTTTTCCTCAATCTGATCCATGCCCAAAAATGAAATCATTCAAGCTTTCCACTTCCGCAGTCCAAATCACAGGATTCAACCGTACTCTGAGCCTGTTCCCAAAATTGACGGAGTTATATTTACAAATGGAAACGGACGGATCAGTGCTCAGACACATTTGGTCTCAAATGACGCAGTTAAAAATTCTCAGATTAAAAGGATCGATTCAAAGGACGGAGAATTTGGATTCTGTCTTCACTGGGATTTCAAATCAATCACTCCAAGAAATTGAACCGTTGGTGAGTGAACTTGGGAAAATGACAAGGGAAGTCCAAGGGGAAACAATTCTGAGACTGAGGAATGAGCATTCTCTCCTTCCATCCATCGCAAATTTAATAAGTAATGAGTCCTATCTTAAACTACATCGGATTTTAATTGATGATCGTATTATTCAAAACAAAACTGTCTTCCATGTGCTAATGAAAATAGTAATGCTGTGTAATTATTTTTTTGACGAACAGATTTGAGACGACTGGAATTACATGTGACTTCAGAAGTGGATGATGACGATGAGCTCGGCCCAACTTATTTGACTGACGTGACGGGATACTTGGCTTTGTACGCAATGAAGGAACTCCGCCATCTAGAAATTGATCCAGCCAAGGTTAGGCCTAATTTACTCAAATAGTGATTTCAGTTGTACCTAATTGTAATAAGGAATGTTGTCGATTCATTGACTGATTAATTAATCAATCAGTCAATCAATCGAAAAATATGAATGTGTAAATTATGTTTAATTCTTCTTTCTGTTTTGTTTTGATTTGAAATAGTTAACTGAGACTTGCTATGAAATATTGTCAGCGGACTTGGGACTCCAGTCTTTGTACTTTCGGGGCGTATATTAACTGACTATTTGCCGCAGGAAATATTGAAACCTTCTGGATTTTTACGATTACATGAATATTGTATTGTATTGCATAAATATAAGTGAGTAATAAATGGCTGTCTCACATTCCTTCTTACTTTCTTTCCAGAAATATTTGGTTAATCATTCCCTTGGTTCTAATTTTTCATTCTAACGTCGAAACTTGGTTTCTAGAAAATTGCTTAATTTCTCGATAGATTTTCTGCACTAACCTCTTCCGGTGACTTATCCGAGTTCACGAGTTGGAATTGATATAATTCCTTGGGTATAGATAACAAACAATAGACATATTTTTCGCGACATTTAACCTGACCTGTGACCTCGGGCCGGCAAAGCGGCAAAAGTTATTGCCTCGATGCGGTGAACAACTTTTGTAGAGGTCATTTCTTAGGTTATAATGTCATGCAATATTTGACCTGACTTGTGACCTCGAATTGTGACCGCATAGAAAAACGGTAGAGGTGAAAGTTGCTTGTCTCGATGCCGTGAACAACTTTTGTGGAGGTTATTTTTGGCGTTCTGAGGTCACCCAATCTCCTAAGATTGGTGACCCCAGGTGGTCACCGTTGACCTCTATCCGCCTCGGTCTCCATTTAAACATTGTTCATGAACTCAAGGAGAATCGGTATGC
Organism: Protaphorura glebata; assembly: GCA_034694305.1. NCBI lineage: Eukaryota > Metazoa > Arthropoda > Collembola > Poduromorpha > Onychiuridae > Protaphorura > Protaphorura glebata. Next base: position 7,307 of record JAQFYE010003702.1, read on the forward strand.
CAAGTTTCAGCCAAATCGAACGGAGAATCATTTCCCCATACTTCCGCCCCTCTCTCCTTTCGAAAATAATTTTAAATCTTTGAAAAATAACTCTCAATATGTCAAAAATAATTAAAAAAAAATTGAGAATTATTTTTGAAGCTGTAGAGATCTCGAAAAGACTTGGAAAGAAATATTGACGAGCAGGTGCGTGGAATTCAGTTTCAAACCCTCGAGATTTCGCATGCTAACAACGCATGGGAGTGCAAATTTAAGGACGGCCGTTATAGCGAGAATACCTCTCACAATTCGTGAAATGTCAAAACTGTAAAAAAAAAAACAAGTCCTTTCGAAATCTCAATATTTTTTTTTTAAATCCAATTGATACTTTGCAAAACGAATTTTTGAAACTGGGTATATTCTTCGGATATGGATTCGCAGACTTGATGAGTCCGAATCCATATGTTCATCTAATACGACATCACGACTCTGGGAATACTCTGGTCTACATTGTGTGAAATTCTACTTTTTTGTGTACTAATAAATACTCTGCATGTAAAAATTTGAATCACCCTGGTATTTACCGGGGTATATAGCCGGGAATATATCCGCGGGTATTTACCCTTTACAACCATAATATAGTTTTGACGACTGGGAAGGAAACTTTTTCGGTTGAAGCTCCGACCCAGACCCGCCATTTACTTATACATTATATGTATATATTTCCACACCAACCAACCGCTGACATGAAATAACAAACCTTGAGGTCGCCACTTTCAAATGTTTGAAATTGTATGATAAAACGGACGCCGTTTCCGGCGTTTTTCCTTTTGCGTCGGTGCTGAGAGGTGCGACCAGCAGAGAATTTTGAAAAAAATTCGAAATAATTTTTTTGGTCAAGATTTTGATTCGATATAACAAAGAACTTAACGGAACTCAAAATCTTAACCGTTCTTTCAAGGTGTTTTGATCCGATATGGCGTGAAAACTTTAAAATTTTGAAAAACAAAATTTAATAACACATTTGCAAGAACTTCCTGAAAATTCGTCATGGACCGACAATTTCTGGGCAAGTTTATTTGGCCTCGACAAATTATTTTCGTGTATGTTCAGAAAAAGTAAAATTTCGAGGCGAAATTGAAATGCAAGGAATTTGTCGATGCTAGACCTTCAAGAACGTCGAATTGTTGGTTTTTTTATTTTCCACCGAGCGATGTGCGCGAACGCGCTTTCAGCTGAACCTTAATATTATGTATTCTGTCCGAGATTCAATATTTTTCCAACGAGGTATGTTGGACAACCATGTTTGAACTCAATAATAATACTTAATGACACATCCAATTGTGTAAATGAGTTGGCCAGTACTTAATTAAAATGAATTAATTATTTTGTCTTGATCGTAACATTTATTACAGTATTCAAGCCAAAAATTAAACAAACGATCGAACGTTTTTTCGTAAGCACCCTGTATCTGAAGGTACGAATAGGAAACGGACATACTATTTTTATATGTCAAAACGACCAGAGACTCAAACACCTAGCCACTATTAAAATAAAATAAATAGAAAGGGAATTGAAAGAATTTCTTGCAGGAACAATGAAGTCTTAAAATGTAGAAGGAGGATATTTTTTTTAGACATCTGTTTTTAGAATTTCACTTTCTAAAAGTCCCAACTTACCAGGAAATGTGATTTTTGGTCAGTGGATTTATCACACAAAGTCATTTGGCCCATGCCGATTTTCTGTGCACCCGCACCCTGTTAAAATAAAAAAGTTCTACTAAATACATATTTCGATCCATTTCAAAATATTAGAAATTAAGTAGCTATCCTGCTGTACCACCGACCGAACGGTAAGTACCCTAAATAGTAGGAATTAATTCAATGTAGGAAATATCATTAATAATTTTGTATGTTTTCAGATGGCGGGTTCAAAATATTTTCCGTCCAAACTTGCTGGAGTTCTATGTATTCTTCTGGTTCAATTATTTTACGCTGGCAGTGTTTGTGACCGGTACAGCTCCACAATTGAGACCAATTACGACGTAAGCTTTATTAATTCTGTGTACTGTATGTATTTTCTCCAAATCGGTCCAACAAAGTTTTAAAAATTGCATAAAAATGTTATTGAAAAGGTAGCATCGGAAGATTTTTCAAACACAAATATTTTTGGCGCGTTATTGTCAAATACGGTTCAAAAATACGTTTTCTCTATGCCGGTTTATTACTTTTGCTCTCTTCAACCCCGCTATGCGCACCGGATTTTCCCCTGTATGTCATTTTGCCCCAACCCTTGAACACATCAGTGCGCATTAGCTTACTTTACCATAGAACTTGATGACAGAGTACACAAAACTTGAGACACGTTATAGGAAGTTTTTTTTATTCTTCTATTTGCGTTCTTAGACCCGGGACTTATACTTCTTACATAATCGGACCACTTTGTCGCCCAACGGGTCCCATTCGCTCTCAACTGCGCACGTCATATCAATTGTAAAGACAGGAATTCGAACTGGTCGGAAAGTGAAGGCATTCGGAAATCTTCACTCCATGACTGATATCATTTGTCCTAGCGGGATTGCCATTCACATGGGTCTATTTAAGGAGTCCTTCGAAAGAACTCTGAACACACAGTCACGGTCTCTGCTGGATTCACACTCAGAGAATTACAGACATTCCTACATTCTAACGGTCGGGCGCTTCGAGGTAAACGTTTTTTTCTAAACTTATTGGTTATTAAAAAATAAATATGCTAAATTTTTCGAATCTTTTTAAATCAATTTTAATTTTAATATTATTTTTAAGGCGGTCTCGTTCAGAGGGGTTAAAAATGGACCTTTGGGAAAGTCCCTACTCCTTCGTCAATTTCAAATGGATTTTCAAGTGCGATACATTTCTGGAAAGGCAATTGGACGTGTCACGTCAGACGTGATCAATATTTTTGAAAAAAAAATCCAAAACAAAAAATTATCAAATTGAAAGTACATGTTTTTCAATGTTATTTTTTCTAGTCTTTTGAATTTTTTTTGCAAATATTGATCAGGTCTGACGGAGAACGTGCAATTGCCTTTCCAAAAATGTATCACACTTGAAAATCCGTTGGAAATTGACGGAAGAGTGGCGACTTTCCCAAAGGTTAATTTTAAAAAAATTCTATGAAAAATCTCGAGACTGGTGTTAAAAATGTGAACTCACTGGACTTGCTTGCCTAAAAATTATTTTTTGGTCTCCAAAGCAAAATTTACTTTGCTGTGCGAGCGAAACACAGCTCGGTCCGAGCCGTTTAGGTTATGCCGTCACTATCGCAGGCAATTACGGCTCCTTCCCCTATTCGCCCCAAAAGGCCAGACATTTTTTTGGCATAGTTTTTCAACAGAACAGCATCCGTCTATGCAGTTATTGCATGGACCTTAACGCGAAAAGCAAAAAAGCACAGCGTGGAGTTTTGCATTGTTATTGCAATCTGTTTCTCACAAGGGAAGCTCACGATATGAAGGCTGCATTAACCCGCCATTCACTTTTTCACACCATTTGGGACCCTCTGACATGAAAACAGTTAAAAGTGGCGTGTATAAATGAGTACCTCTTTTTTGACATATTTATCTTCAAAAATTTGATTAAAAACTCCTGACGAAATCCCTTTGAAACAAATTAAATCATATGTAAAAATGCATGGTGTTACCGGCGCTTTTCATTTTGCGTCAATGCTGAGACATGCATATTGCTTCGCACGAAGCATATTTCACGCTCAGCGTAAACCGATTTTACCATATCCAAACAAGAAGTTGTACATTCGCTGGCTTAAAAGCCCCAGAACGTAAGAAGGCAATTACATCAAATGCATTGCATTTCGCGGCTGTTAAAACTTGGAATGCGTTACCAAATCATATAAGAACTCTAGATCATGGTGTCAAAAGTACTGAAAGATCACCTAATTTCCCAAAGGTCCGATGATTTTATTTAAATATGCATTAGATGTTACTAAATTATTATCTTAATACTTTGTGTAGCAGATAATTCTATTTTTTGTTATACAATTATTGATTTATCACCGAAGTACTTAAAATGTAGCGGTAGGAATAGAATCTAAGTTATCGTTAACGATTTCATCTCAAGCAATCGGAGTCAAAATCGTTGACGGATCCGGAGACATTCGTCAAATTTTGGATGCCAATCAAATGAGAGCTTTCCGAGTCCATGTTGGAATGCTTGGAGTCATATTGGAGGTCACGATTTCAACGGTCCCAGATTTTAAAATCACAGCGGTCAATCAGAAATTGTCAGAGAACATGTTGACAAAAGGGGTGTGGAAGAGGTTAGTTTTCGTCCGTTAGTAGGTTAACGTAGGCTAATTAGCCCTACTCATCATTTTTATTTATTTATTTTTATTCATTTATTATCATTTATTTATTATTCTTTTATTTATTCATTTATTTTTATTCACTGATTTTAATTTATTTATTGATTTAATCATTTGCTTATTTTTAGTTTTTATTTTTTTAGTTTTTTTTATTTACTTTTATTCATTATTTATTCATTTTATTTTATTATTATTATTCGTTCTTCGACCAACAGAACAATATTAATTTTGAATTATTTTTTATTAACAGTATTGTCCGATCGAATGACTACGCTGAATTCCGTTGGTTCCCTCGATTGTCGCGACAACTGCGAATGTGGTTTCAATGTCCACTCCTGGCGAAGCTTGGACGAATGACCTCCCTGCATCAACTCCGGAATACAATTTGGCATTAAGATTAGGTTACACGGAACTACAATTAGCAAATACTTACGTGGGAATGTCTGTAACCGAAATACTAGCACAAAAGTTTTACTTGGCTAAGAGACCTGGTGCTGCTCCATTTTTCACAGAAGATGGCACGACAATGAAGAATCCGGCGACGGGCTATCGTTATTTAATGCAAGACTCAATATGTGGAGACTCGTGCATTTGGAATCATTTCCCAAATAATATCACATATTTGGATAATTCCGTTGCACTGGGTCTCAAGGATTTTGCTGCAATCATAAATACTGTAAAAAGTATTTTGACCGTCTACCCGGCAACGTTAGCCCATATAGATATCCAGTCCATGTTTACATAGGCTGGCCCAAGTATACTTAGACCAGCCTATGTACACTTAGGCTGGTCCAAGTCTACTTGGGCTAGCCCATGTGCACCGAGACTAGCCCATGTGACGGCGGGCTAGCCCATGTGTACTTGGGCTGGTGTACATGGGCTGAGTGAGACGTAAAGAAGATAGACTTAAGTACGTGACATCTTGGTCTCAAGCCAGTCCAAGTATACTTAGGCCAGCCCATGTGCACTTGGACTGAGTTGAAACTGTACAGGGGTGGGCTTCTAGCACATAAAATTTGTCTATGTAGTTGAAAGGGGAAGAACTCCTTAGGAACAGAATCTAACTATTCTTGTCTTTGAATGCTCTCTGGAAGACCGAGGAATCGGACCCCGAGCATAACGAAACGGAGCGCTCGGCAAGAGGCAGACTTCTGCACGACCACACACTACTGCATATTGTGCGGCCGAGAACTTGCCGTTCCTTCACTTACTTAATATTTATTTTTGTTGGAAAAAAGGTCCGACTGTGCACTAGAATTTATTCTGAAAAGAATTCCACAGAAACACACGACAAAGGATTCCCGGTTCAGATTTACATATATGTTGTAGCCCCTGACACCCTGAACAACTGTTTGTGAAAGAACCATCTCGAAACTCCTTATATAAAAGTTTCATGTGTACTTGTTAATACACACGTGGAACAAATGTGAGCGCCGAACCAAGCATGCAAACCTGGCCGGAGATCTTTTGCCCTGCCCTTCATGTGGGACTCGTGACTCGTGAGATGTATGAAATGACTTAATACACTACGAACGATGTGCAAACCTACGACTCTATACTAATTGGAATTAATTAATGCGCGTATTTTCAAATAATTACCATGGTTCACAGTAATGTCTAGTCTTTAGTGATAGAACGTTCATAGTCACATCTAATTCTTGAATAACACTTTAGAACTTTTCCAGACTTCGCTACACAGAGGCTACTTGTCTTGAAATGGTTCTATTCACAAATGCAGGTCCGATTGGAGCGAGACCAGCCGCGAAGAAGGTGCATTATGGACCTTATGTGATTCTGAAAGGCACTCAAGTCCTGATTAACTGGAAGAAGGGATTTGGGGAGATCCCCACAACTTCAGACCTGAGAGGTTCCTCAGTCCCAAGGGGGACATTGTAAATGCAGAGAAACTTATTGCATATGCACATGATTCCGCCCACAACTCGCTCCTCTCACAACGTTTAATTTGAATTATGCATGTATTCTAATTATTAATTTAGCAAAGCGGAATTGCATTGGAGAAGTGACCGCTCGGGCATCCCTCTTCATCGGTCTCTACAGTCTCATCCAAAACTTTGTCTTCGACGTTGACCCTAAGAGTGGAGTCCCTAAGAATGTTGACATGCCAGGGTTCGCGGTCGCTCCAGCTCCATTCGACGTTATAGTCAGGACTAGGACTCGTTAATCTTCTCCCTCCATCTACAATGATGTAGACATTTACTCTCGTTACACTCTTGCCGATTTTTTTTAGCAAAGTCTATATTGACTAATTTAGAATATAAGTCAATGAATCGATCATTCAATTTTCTGGGTGAATCCACATTTCAGACAGTTCACAATTTTGGCATGATTTGACTTACATAATAATCATTCCAATTTATCAAATTCTTGTCGTATCAACTTGAATGCCTAAGTAATTTTGATTCTCTTATTGGTTTTTTAGGCACTGTTATTCATTAAAATGACAACACAATTTGCTCGGGTGAACGTCTTCGAAGGCCTTTTTTAACATTTGGTGTGCGTACACTTATTTTTTCTCAAATTTGTTGTCACTTACAAAATCCTTTATTTCTCCAACATTCCCGTTATTTCATTCAAATAAACGTCCACTATGTGTGAGTGCGAGTCTCCAAGACAACACAAAAATATATGGAACACGCATTCATTTTCTTCACAGAATCTGCAATAATCGGAAAGTCGAGTAACATTATTTTATGCTATTATCACGTTTCCATGCATTCTGATCTGGACAATCGATGCTCTGACGAAAGTCGGACCAGAGTTAATATATTTCTCCCGTCAATTATTTTTGATAATAACAGAAACATATTTTAAGACCTAATAAGTATGTGAGGATTGCTGTGACGATAGTAAATCCCAAGTAAATTAATTTTAGGCATTCTTTCAACTTCTATATGAGCAAAAATAGATTTGAGTCTGTCTCAATATTATGTAAATTGATTTATTTATTTGACGAAAACGACATTTAATCTAAAATTATTTACATAAAATATACAGGGTGGCCGCGAAACATCGAGCGCTATTCGATTTCATTCTTCCGTC
>JAQFYE010003703.1:0-14704 GCA_034694305.1 Protaphorura glebata
GTATTCATGAGGAAAAGCTTAAACTTAAGTTATGCTTCCCAAGTTCCCATCCCAGTAATTAATAATAATATTTCTAATCCTAGGATACTTCTCCATGCTCCGAATACGGTGCTGAGTTTTTCCGGTTCGGATGATTTGAAAAAATGTTCGGATATATCTGGGACATCGTACCTGACGACCCACAGGCTGATATTTTTTTCTAAAAACATGAAGACGGAATTGAAGTCATTTTCTTTCCCTTTCTGCGTATTGAGTGAGGTAGATGTCGAGCAACCTGTTTTCGGTGCGAACTTGTTGAAAGGGAAGGTGAGGGCTCAGCCAGGCGGGTAAGTGGAAAAAACTTTATTTACTAGTTTTATTGAGAAAAACAATTTAGGAGTACACAATTAACTATTAACTAGCAATATAGACCATCAAATAAAATACTTTTCGTACTTCGGCCAATCAACTTTTAATTTATAATATTTTTTCTCAAGTGTGAACTGTATATTAATTTAATCTACCTAACCTTTAATCAAAACCGGACATCGAGAGACAAAACATTGCTCCAAGCAATTCTTGGAATTCTTCGTCAATGAAGTTTATCTTTTTAAATACTTCCCCCTCTGTCCAATCCAGTTTGACCTTTTACATAGTTGAATATCCATTTGACTAGTTTTGAGTTTTATTGATACGTACGAGTATACGTCTTTGACTGATTTTCGTAGAATTCTCAGATTCTACTCTAGGACTCTATGCTTATTAGAAAATTGGATATTGTAAACACTATTTGCATTTTTTTCTCCTTCAAACCACGAGAAATTGTAATTTAACAATACGCAATTTGTTGAGTTACAGAAACTGGATGGGAGAAGCTAAATTCAAAATTAAATTCAATTCTGGAGGTGCTATAGAATTTGCCCAGGGGATGGTCAATGCAATTCGTCTGGGTAAGGTCGAATTATTTTGATTAATTATTTGAACGGTTAGAAGAGAAAGGTAGGATGAAATGAATAGTAGATTTAGAATAATAATAAGTAATGCCGAATGAATACCGACAAGCGGATGTTTTTTCCTCAGACATAGCGAAAATGTCGAACTTAACACATTTCTAGTTAAACATAGAACATCAGTACTAACTTGTCAGTAGTCAGTATCAGTACTAACTTGTGATGAGATTGCGTCAAGTTAAGTATATGTATAGTTACCTTGTAGAAAAAGTTCGACTAAACCTTCGTGAAATGCTAAAAGCTGTGGCGGGGGGTGGGGACTGTTTTTAATAATTTGGCTGGCACAAGTATAAAAATATGTTTTATTTCACAGCAAGACAAGTTATGCCTGAAAATCCGGCGTGGAGTGCACCGCCTCCGGATTACACTACAGCCGCTTCAATGCCTGCTCCGAGCTACTACTATTCTGCTCCTGGCAACTATTACGGATGGAACCCACCAGCATATAACTTTCCTGCTCCTGAAGGTAATTTTTTTGAGCCGAAGTGAGACAGTTTCGGAGATCCACGAGATAGTGTAGCATGTAGCTTACGGGTTATAAAATTGACTCAGCAATAACTGGGCATGTGGTTTTAACTCCGAACAGTAATTCGTGCACTTCAGAAGAACACAACGACCTCACCTCAGAGAATAAATTACGTATTATTTTCTTTTCAGCCGGAACTGTATACGTTATGGAAGCCCCGCCTCCGTACCCAGGCTTTGGTTTTGGTCCACCAGGTGCGATGAATCAACAAGGACCTCCAATGCAAGGTGGAAATGGGAATGTTGGTTTTGCATACGAACAGCCATACTTTCCCGCAAATGCTCCACCGCCTTACGCTAATGGATACCAGGCGCCACCTCCGCCGTACCAAGCACCAATGGCCACTGCTCCCCCAGGGGATTTTAAGAAGTTCAACTAGAAGTTGTACACCTATTTTTCACCATTCCACAATTCCACCTGTGTTTCTGAAAATCTCTATAGTTCACTTTATCGCACTAGCCTAGAATTCGGATGTCATTAAAACCCTATATATATTCCCTCGTTTGTGTAGTGTCTTTGTCTTTGTAAATTAGCAGTATCAGTTTGATAAGTTTTTTCCAACGAATAATTCATAGTCAGAAGATGTAAAAAAAATAGTTTTTTCCAACGAATAATTCAGTCAGATGTAAAAAAAATATCGAAGTGCTTACCTAGCATTTCGTGAACCGTGTGTTTGCGTTGCATGTTGCTTACGTTTCGATGAAAACGGTTTTCTGTACAATATAATGTTGATATCTAACGATATGATTTTATTTACTTATGAAATGTTAAGTTCAGAGAATCCAGAAGTCAAGGGATTGTCAAGTCTTTTCTTTAATGTTTTACGTAGAAATTGCTGCAGAAGTAATTAATGCTGATATGAAAAGAATCACAGTTGGTGTATCAAAAATACAATTTTGACTTAAATTGGCACTATTCTTTTTTCAATGGTTTATAGTTTTGAAATTTCCATTTTTGTGTTTCCAGTCCTTGACAGGATTCCATGGTTAACTTGTTCTTTGTTACTATTGTTAAACATTTCTGGGACGGACCATGACGTACTTGATAATTCTATTCAGAAAACCATAAATTTCTGAATTAGTACACTGACTTTTCGAAAGGTTAAATTATGACAAGTTGTAATGTACTCACGTCTTCGTATAACCAGTGCTGATTTCCCATTGATCCATGGCATGGATAGATCATAACATCCTGACCAGCGTAATCTACACACATCTAAGAATGAAAAGGAAGAAAACTTTAGAGACCCACACATTAGGATTTGTTAGAGTTGTGTTACATTTGAACACAACGCTTACTAGGTGCAATATGTAGCAATTCTCCACCACAGCGTAATTTTAACTACTAATTTTAACTGATTTTGACTTACTTCGTCTCGACGTATTTCTCCTGTTTTGCTAAAACTCCAATACTGTAAAATTGAATTATGGTGGATTAGACCTAAAAGCAACTGACTATTAAGATGGTGTTTAACACAATTAGTCATTTACTTGATTTCCTCCTTGTCCGTGACATGGGTACAATCCAACAGCCTTGTTCATTTGTTTTTTCGTCGCCGGAGAGTCGAGGCACGTTTGGCCACCAAGTCCTACGTTTCGTACCTGTACGACATTTCGAAATCATTGTATTAGTGCGAAAAGTCAAGTTTCGAATTTCGAAAATGAAGTTTCAGATTTCTTAGAGACGTAATAACTAATAGCTAAACCAACCTCTCCATGAGCAAGAGCTTCGCCTGGTATGAACAATTCGGGATAAATGTTGTTCAAATACCATTTGAAATCTTTGCAGTGAAGTCTCTCTCGAATTGCTTTCCTATCACTGACGTCTCCAAAATTTCCCTGTGCATTAGATTCGAAAGTTCAAGTTAGATTTTACTTACTTTCTGCAAAGATTTCGATTTTGGAAATGAAAGTCGTACCAAATCATGCCCGATTCGTTGATAGTAATATTGAGCGTATTCATCCATCCAAACCTCCGCCAAGCGTACTGAGTTTCTACGTAATACATTGATCCCTTGCCTCCATTTATAAGGTGACCTGGAAGTATAACAGAAAGTTATAAATAGAAAGTAAAGTAATAAATATTAAACTAGTGACTCGCCTCTTCCGAAAGATATGGCCAACGTGAGAACAAGGAACTATTTCAAGTGTTCCTCCACACATCCAAGTCTACGGCAGATAAAAAGTTTATCTTTAATCCTTTGTTAGTAATTGCGATTTGCATGTTTTGCTTGGCCAAAAATGTCAACGGGATTATAAAATTCTAAATATTATCCTGTGCGATATCGAACGGCACCAAATAGCGGTTGAGTATTGATTGATAGAACGAATTAAAAATATATATATTACCTTGAAGGATAATTCTAAGTTTTCGCCACCCCAAATGTCAAATCCGTTATCATAAGTTCCAAGCGTCTCGAAGAATTCTTTATTGATTGAGAATAAACCGCCTGCAACGGAAAAAAATGAATTGTCGGATTGTGTATGCGAGTTGTGATTTTTTTTTCTAGATATATGATACACCGAAAAAGAAATTGAAAAAGAAGAAAGCCTCAACAGCTCCCAAACATCTGACCCATAAATTGATCACGTCTTCAGTCTTTCTCTCATTTTCGTTTCACCGTTTTCTCAATTTATCTCTCCGCTTATAGAAACTCCAAAAAATAAATAAAAACCTCGTTTTTAACAGTAAACAGTAAAAACATTTTTTACCCGCCATGGTAGGACTGTACACAGGTTCAGCGGTGTTTTTATGTCTAGCTCGTTCTTTCTCAGGAACTGAATGCCAAGTAAACTGGAATATATCAAAAGCACAGTTACAATTGTTGCAAAAGAACCCCGTGTAATTTAATTATGGATTAAATTCCGATGAGTAGGAGTAGTACTTGTAAATTCCAGTCGAATCCGCCCACACTAGTTGCTTTGCTGTCGCCGAAATGAAATTCTAACGTATCATCGTCAATTACATCAATGACCGGGCAAACGACAGTGGTCCAATTTCGCTCAATACGATCAAGTAATGGCTCCAGCCAACCTGAAAAACGACAATCTTTTTAAAATGTGTGCAGGCTTTGCTGTAATGTAATATTTAAGTTCGTAAATGGAATTCTCGTAATTGTCTTTCTATGTTTCGAGTTTTTTGGACTCTCAGGTCGAGTTTATCCGAACGTACATAACTAGTCCAAAGACATGTTCCTATCAGTCCAAATTAGAATATTTGGTGAATTAAATTGCGGAATAAATCTTGGGGTGAACCTCTTATGTTAGTTAGTTAATTAATTGTTTTTGGTAGGGTGAATCGGTGAATGTTACATTAACCGCCCGGTTGTTGCGGTGTGGTGGCATCACTAACGCGCGGTTCGGCATCTTTGTCATTTAACCGAAAAGTTTGAAACCATTCTACACTACAATGAATGGTGTGATAAACTTTACGAGAACCCTGTGCCCTGCAGTACATTACCGTGCTTCGCTCTAATAGAATACTGTCTCCATTACAACCCCGGATATTTTCTCTACTTTCTCCAGGTACCCATACGGAGAAGGAAGAAAGTGGAGAAATCGAATGACCCGGAGACGGATGTTTTAATAGAACCTCGAGGTTCTAATACAGCATAAATACGGTACGTAGCGGCAGCCAAGAAGCCGTCGAAGTGTATATCTTGTTTAGTTTGAGTATCATGGAAATATAATAATTTTCAAAAGTCGCATTGATCAATCACGTTCACCAGTTCATCTTATTTATCGACAATGTTCACATACTACTCCAATTGTGGAAATCCGACAAGTTCTTTCTTCAAAATAGTTTTTATGTAAAATAGATCGAATCGAGATGTAAAGGGTGCGTCAGAACTATCTCACCCGATTTAACTTGACGCCACAATTGAACCGCTGGACCGATTTTATTGGAATAAGCCTTGAAACAAGCTATTGAAGTAGAAGGATGATCAATGTTTAAAATTAATGAGGTTGTCATCCGAGAGGCTCCCCATAATCGTTGAAGTTGTCGACTACTTTTTCTAACACGTGGACTTATCGAAGTGCAATTAATTGGTCGAATATCGGGTTTGTCACTCACGGTTGTTTTAATCAACAAAATTAACTGCCGACCGGAATGTCCAAACCTCAGTATTTCATCATGCAAAGTATTATTATACCCATTTTTTCAATCTCTTTTTTCAACTCTTCAACTTCTTTGTGGCCGTGGCCTTTGGAAAAGTCGATAAAAACATGGCAAGTCTTGTGTAGACAAAGTCAGAATGAAGATTGTATTCTATTATTTGAACGGTTTTGGTGAGCCACTCAGATGAGATTCTCAAGAATTCTAAACAATGATCATCCTTCTACTTCAATTCATTTTAATCCTAATCACGTAGTGAGCCGTTCAGTCGTGGCATCAAGTCAAATAGGAATAGATACTTCTGACTCACCCTGTGTATGAGAAAATCTGTTCTATCAGGATATAGATAGATAGATAAAGGCTTTCTTTGTTTGGTCAGTCTTTTCTGTATCTGTCAACATTCATAATCATTCAAGTTGGAACTTGGTCCGATTTCCGAAGAACTCGAAATCAGCAAAACCACCTTCATAATAAAATGCACACATTCTTACATTATCTGATAAGCTTACTAAGGTTAATCATACCTGTAGCACACTCTACATGGGAGTCAAGAAAAGTCAGTACAGGACCTGTTGCACTGGCAGCTCCTAATAATCGGGCTCTAATTAATCCTTCCCGTTTGTCTGCTCTGATAATTTTCACTTTAGTACCAAATTGTGCCTTCATATAATCCTCGAGTTGTGTCTTTAGATGTGCTGTAAAGGAAAAACAATTGTATTACAAATTAGTGTTCATACGTGTCAAAATTGAGATCAGCAGTTCTTAATTTGTTTACACATCACTTTTGCTTTTATAGTGCGTATAAATGTACCGTCGGTATATGAATGACCTCAAACATAGTTCAAACCTAAAACTGGTTCATTATTTCGAACTTGGACTATTTAGCTTTCAGTCTGAATGTACTTCTTCACGTGTTCCACGCGATGTCGGCTGTCTAACGTGAATTCTTATGACTCGTTCTTTTAACGTCCCTACCATCGCGCAGTGTACTCCTTTTAAGGTGTAGGGAGGGTTTCATTTTCCAAACAATCAAAAGGCCATAGGGATACGATAATTCTTGATTCCGAGGGTGTTTCAACTGATTGTACGTACCTCAATTTCAAATATTCACATACAATATTTTATGTCGTGCAAATTATCGAGACACCCGTTCAAACGTTGTTGACATTCGTTGTCCGGTCAATACATTAGTCAGCACGTACCAAAAAAAATATTCCTGGTCCAATGAACTGGAACACTGGAGACTATTTCTGGAGAAAGTGGTTGTTAATTCTCTGACAAAATACCTTGAAGAACAAATTGATTTTCCATTTTTGATAAAATTTATCCGCGGCGCCCACGAAAACGACGTTGTTAGTTCACAAGTATTATATATCGCGCGGGTTAAATCATCGTTCTAAAAAGTTTATATCATCCCTTAAAAAATTGAATTTTCTGGAATTTTCGAAAATCACTTTGTTCAAAATCGCCTGATCGAGCTAACTAACTCAATTCGCATGGACAGTAAGTCATAGTATTCTCAGGTTCATCGGACGGGGAACCTCTTGCTTCGCCTTAAGAATTAGTGCGTTGAGAACTGACGTCATTCCACCGTCATCGCTTATCACACTTTCTCTTGTATGAAAGTAATCCGAGATTAGTAGAATAACATAAAGTCAGGGAGAGGATGACAAACTCATTGACGTGTAAAACAGACTGATTGATTTATTGATATATTCAACTGTCAAACTAATTTCACACTAATTGTTTTTTAAGCCGTGGAGACAGATTACACACTAAATTAACACACCAGTATTTTATTTTATTTTGGCGAGTAGTCTGTACAGCTTTATGCCCTCATATTTTGCTCCTCAATTCCACAATATTTTCAAAGAGATGCCTGTAAGATTAATGCCTCAATATGCCACACTACAAAATGCATTACGACGTTTTTGAGAAGTTTCTTTGAGAAAGCAAGGGACCATCATGTGCATGGTTCTATCGGGCTAAGAAAACTATATTTTTCTTTACTTTTGCTACGAACTAATAAACATCATTCACTCACCCATATCAGAAAAGTCGTCGACGAGGATGACCTCTTCTAATAAATGAGGAGGCGATCTGTCAACCACCGAGTGAACCGTCCTTAGTAATACAGACCACGCCTCGTTATGGAAGCAAATGACAACTGATGTGGGTGAAAGATTTGGTGAATATCGGTCCGACTGCTTGCACCTAGGAAAATCAGTACACAAATTAAGATAACCAGTCAGTAAACTATTCAGTTCAGCAAACGGAAACAGTTCATCACCAAGGCCTGAAAGTCGGAATAACGTTACAAAAATTTTTCAAATAGAATCTAATCTCACTAATCGCAGTTGCAGAATACATTGTATATTTCTGAAATCAGGAATATACAATGATACATAATATACATAATTGCAATAATAATTTACTGTTCTTGTGAAACTTATTCTTCGTCGAGATGCAATATTATATATGCTGAATCGATAGATTGTGCATGGACTGTACGTATATTATCCACATTCCATATATTATCTTTTATAGCCATCCAGCGAATGAGGTACTGCTCGACAGTGTGGGTCAAAAATAAGGGTCTGGAATCTTACCCATATGATGTCGAATTCCTATCCTGGCTCAATAAAAATTATTTTGACAGAAAGATCTTAATCAATCACTTAAGGCCACCCCGAAGTTATTGCCACTCAAAATACGCCCAATATATGACAGTGTGGCTTTGTGGCTCAGGAAGTATTCCTGACCGTATGGCCAATTTTGGCGATCTAGACATCTTTGTGCTCTCGGAAAGTGTTGGTCTTACTTTTGACTCACCCTGTAGATATATATTGATGGGCATCTACCTGCAGTAAATACACGAAATACTAACTACGTTGGAAAAAATGTTAACTTTCACCATTTCGGCACAACCACGAAAATTCACCAAATCAGATTTGGATTCGTATCTTTCCACTTACCACTCATCCCGAGGATCAGGAAGACTTCTTTTCACGCTAATCAGATCACTCACGAATTGATTGAATGCATTATTTTTCCAACCTTCTGAGACAAGTTTCTTTTCTTCGGCCGTCAAATTTGTAGGCTTGTAAGGTTTTCCCATTTCACCGGGTTTCTTCTCAGGTATCGGAAGGACGCCCAGCTCATTTTCTACGGTTTTTTGGTCGGAGTATTTTGATTTTTCTTCTGGAATCCCACCCACCGTAATCAATTTTTCCGGGTGAATTGGAATCGTGTCGGGTCTTCTTAATTCAGTGACGAGTAAAATAAATAACCAACATAATGGAACAAGGACGATTACTTTGAAGACAAGAGATCTTCGACGGAACGGAAGCATGATTCGGGTTTCGGGGTTGATATGAATTTTAATTTGAGCTAGGCTGGGCTGCTTCCTTCCTTGGCCTCTTCATGGCCCTGTTAAATGTAAACCAGGTGTGGACGGATTAGTTTTAACATTAATATTATCCACCATTTATTCTTATCATTGGACATTATACTTTCGTCAGGCTTTGGAATTTATCTTATCGCAGATAGACTCGGACTAGGGTGCGTGCCATGTCCATGTGCGCGTGTATTTTTAATAGGATTTATAGTCTACGGGGTGGTTCATAACCGTTTATACCAGTTTCCACATCCCAAGGCGACGGGTTCATTTTTATAGAAATTACTGCTAATTAATTGAATCGTTGAACACCGAATGGAAGCTTTCGTCTTTTCCAAATAGAAGAACCGTTTATTTCGGCATTCAGATCAATAAATGAAAAACATTGGAGGCGGACACAAGGCAAGGCACATTTCAAAACAGACATTGAAACAAAGAAGTGCGACAGTTATTATTGAATAATTAAAGGGCATACCATTTGTGAAACTAATAAGTAAATATTGTAAATATTTAATAAAGTAATCTGTGGAGGTATTGATCGTACAATTACCAGACTTCGAACGCCTTGACGAGGGTTAACAGTACAGACCCTTATTAATACTCTATAAAGTGTATCCCTCACTTTTTTTGCAACGCACCAGGCAGGTTCGGCTATCAGCTCAAAAATATGAACAACCCTGTATAGTGTATCCCAATCATGCACAATAAGAATGAAAGTAAAAAGAAACACAAACTCTTAGGAACCAGAAAGGACAGTATTCCAAAATGACACTGATTTATTAATACGTGCGATAACTTTCGTCTATCCAATCACCTCCTACAGTGAACAACGAAACTTTGTGTGTTCCGAGGTAATTAGCGTGTTCATCTTTCTTTACCATTCTTAATTAATATACACAGTCCCAGTCCTTGTCACATTCAGCTATTATGACTTAGTTTGACAGAAAGATGAAAACAAAATTAGCTGTTCTACTGCATCACTTCAGTGCAACTTCATACAGCGTTTACAAGGTTATTATGTGCACATGTCGAGTCATTATTATTACTCTAATTATCGACTTGCTTTGAAGTCCACTTAAGCACTTAGACAGGAACAGGACTTGTGAAGCCAGCCTAGTCTTGCAGAACTAGAGAAGAATATTGTTTCGGGGATTCTGTTCAAATTACCATGGACGTAAGTAAATTCACAAAAATTGCGAAAATATATCACGATTTCAACTAATATAAGTAGATACAAAACCTGGCCTGGACAACTCAACACATACCCGGACCTGAACTAATGACACTATATATTTACATATGGCTGAGACTCCAACTCTATGCGTTACCTTATGCTGAAAACCACTATAATTAAACATCTTAAGGACCTGAAACACGATGTCGTCACTGAATAAAATTGAAATTGAAGAAAAATGAGCTCACTATCTTCATCCCTAGTCCTGATCTTGTATGGCAACCCCTTTATTCCTTAATAGTGATAATTTGTTACCTTCCCGAGAAGGCCTGAGCAAATCCATAATTCCAAATAATTCCGGTGTCCATCCAATTAGTATTGTGACTAATAATTTTGAAGAATCAAACAAGTCCGTCTGTCAGGGCAATGAGGAGATTGTGATCGATATTAATCACGTATACTGTGTCGATTTTGACAACTCACAAACAATGGTAGGCAGTGAAACTTGAATAAAGTTTATTTCTCTCTACAACGGACTCTGTTCTGAAAGTACTGTTTTTAGACACTGACTACGAAATCAAGAAAAACGCTGGAAATCTTGGAGTTCAGTTCCGATTACCGAATTGGGAAGTTGATTCCGGAGTCTATTTCATTAGTTTTGATTTAATTTTAATTTAATGTTAATTTCAAGAAAAGTTGCGGGGTAATTATTATACATGCATTGTACATACGACTCTATTCCGTGCAGTGGTGATAGTAACATTTGTGAAGTGTACGCTTCAATTAAATAATTAACAAACGATTTAGGCGTCGGGTCTGGGTGATGGAAAGGTTAAGTAATTTATTCTGATTTTCATGGAAGGTACCCGCACTAGTTTTGAAAGCAACTGTCCGTACAACCACAACCGATTCTGCACCAACCAGATATAAATGTCACAGAATATTGTCAATCAAACTCTAATTTTATAGTAAAAATAATTAATTGTTGGAACATGGGTCGACTTAAATGTAGTATGTATGATAGTACATGTTCTTTCTTGTCACGATTATACGAAACACAAGTCCAGATTTACTCGTCGAATCTCGAATGTTTGACATAAATATGAATACTTAGTCTAATGCAAATTGATTTATCTGGAATCTCTTATAGACCTATAGCTGGAGTTGCAATATTTTTTAGTACGTACACGTGAAACACGATCAAAATTATTATAGTCGCCATGCCGCATAAATAAGCCATCGACGATTAACTTCCTATTAATGCGACTGAACGTTTTACGTTTTACCACGAAAGAATTACAATAATTTTATTTCACCGCTTTGTAAAATTTGTCATTCAAGCAACATGTGCGCATTGTGAATTTGTGGGATTTCTCTAATGGCAAGCATTTATTTTCTACTACTACTACACCCACGCCACGCGAGACTCGTCCTATCAAACAATATTTGAAGTTAAAACGAAAAGTATGACAATAGAATTGGTGACAAGCGAAAAAATATAGAAAAGCGTTGGTTGTGACCATTTTGTCTGACAAATGTTGGCACTTGGCTCGCACCCAACAATGTACTACTGGGTCCCACTTAAGTATTATACTATGTGACGTATTTTACGATTATAAATGTGTGTGAGCCATGGATCTATCCGAGAACTTAAGGTGCATTCGTAACATCGTGAAATCATCATCGCTGAACGTCAAATTGGTCAGATTCATCATTGAAAAGCCCTTGTTGACTGAGAATCTCTGACATGAATTCTTGCCAACACAAGCGTAGAAAATGATTCACACGTCCCTGAAACCCTAAATCTCTTCATAGCTGTACCAATGAACCGGTGCACCAGCAGAAGTGAATGAAAGAACTGACAGTGTTTTCCGACTTGTGCGAGTTAGACCAAAATTATGTAGTAGTTCAACCGGTCTAATACGCATTTGGAACCCTGTACACCTTCGCGTCTTCCTGGTTATCCCATTCATTCATACATTTGAGATTTGAGGAGTTGCGAAAACACTTAAATATTCATCCCAGCCTACCAGTTGTTCTTTCTGTGTGTATGCTGTAATTGTCCCATTAATATTAAATAACAGAAAACTTTCCAAATATATATTAACAATACGAACTGACTGGTAATAGTGGTAGCGGTAGTGGTGGTTTTGGTCTTCCTTCCTATTCAGAATGTTCATGAAGTATGAGCGAAAAATGTAATGCATTGGAAGATTACGAGTACGACTGGGACTGGTGGTAAACCAGTCAGAGTCAGTTTAGTTGTCTGAGTTGCTCATAAATATTGATGGGAAGCATTGGATTGCTGCAAAGCAAAAGGAACCAGAGGCAATGTCCTCCAACGTAACGCAATTATTTTCACGGACATCCTTTCATAACATGTCGAAGTGATTCTTCTTCGTTTTATTCTTCTTAACCCTTTTACTTAACTCTTTTTCTCTGTATTATTATGATACACCTACCACTGCCAACTACCTGCCTGAATGTCAACATCCATTTTTCACATTATACAATACAAAAGTATTGAAAAATACTGTTTAACTGTGTGCATGGTGAACGCGTAGGAAGAAAAGAACTGAAGAATTATTCCCCGTTTTGGAATATGACTGGCAGTAGCAGTGTTTATGCAAACGGAAATATTCCGAAAACTGTTGAAAGAGTGAACAATGCAACATTCAATGGAATATTTTTGTTTGTGCGTCTTTCTTTATAGGAAATAAAATTTATAGCCCTGTAATACAAAACATGCATAATATCCCGAATTTTTACGACACCGTCCTATATTATTTTGTTATTACATTTTACATGGATGTACTACCCACTAATCCAAGAAACGTATTGAATTTAAGCATGCAAATAATTATTTTTTGATACGAGGCATTTCAGTGAGTTGTCTCCACTAGTACTTGAAGAACATGCAGATATTTTCACCAAATTGTAGGAATTCAATGGTCATTATTTTATACATAATGCCGGACCTGGAGAAAACAGGTGGAAGCTGGGAAATCATTGTTGATCCGAGAAATGAATGTTTCGCTTTAATATTCGAGAAGTTTTCCAAATATAGACACCAAAATTCTTTTCAATGAAAGTTTCAGAAAAGTCAATTAGAAGTTGTCGAAAGAAAACTCCCGTGTAGAAAAGTTGTGACAGCATGTCCACAATTTGTGTCTCATGTACTTGCACTGCTTGCTATGAAGTGAGGAACATTATTGGACAAAGGACAGAAAGTGAGGACAAAATTGGATAAGAGTATGATCGAGTAAACCTATCCGAAAATTTTGGTATAACAGAAATCAATATTTCTGGTGTTGTGTGATAGTATTTCGAGCTCTTGAATCTCAAACGTTTTTGAAGTTTACTTAATATATTATGTAAAGTGTAGTTGATTAGGGGTATACCGCGAAAACGTCTAATGTAATAACATAATTAACAAATCATAAAATTTTGAATTTTTTGTACGTTGTGTACCGGATAAAAAACATAATTATGCGACGAAGTAGAACTATTTAAACTCAATTTTACAGAAATATTAGGGTAAAAGGTTTTGAGTTGGCACCTTTCGGAGGCTTCCCGTCTCTTGTGAACTACTACGATGAAACACTTGGAAACTACATCGGATTTTGGGTATTAAATATTTCTTGACAAAAACTTCAACTAGTGAATATTTCTGGGGTATTAAATTCCACACACACACACACACTAGTTGTTCCTTTTAGCACCAATCACAGGAGAGTTGATATTATACAATAAACTTATGAAAACTATTATGTGCTGTGGATCGCTCTCGCAGATGACTAAAGTGTCAAGTGCAGATAAAAAATCGAAGGCAGACCGGCGCGTAGATACTTGTGAAAATTTCACGTCGACAATAGGCAAAAAGAGAGGATTGGCAACCCATGCGCTATGCGCCTTTATCTTTGCAGTCAAAAAAGTTTCTTATTACTTATTTACTTCACTTCCCCTTTTCTTGACCATTGTCCAATAACACCTTACCAATAAACCCTTACCACTCGTCACATTTACCTTACAAAACCACTTTGGATTCCAAACTCTTCACACCTCACCACAAGGGAAGTAACCGAAGTACATGCCTGAAATATCCCAGTCATCAGTCTTTACCACATTGCAATTAGACATCTTTAACTTATGCTCACATAATCTCACCATTTATCGGCATTCAGATATGGCAATATGAACAGAATCAACAAAACCGTTTTGGATTCCAAACTCTACAAACATTACAATGGAAGCAGCCGCGATGTAACTAATCTAGTTTCCATCCTGCACAAATTTTACATTATTTATACTTGTGCTATCGAATCATTCAGGGTGGTCCATTGTTTGCTTGTTTCAGTCAATTAAAGTCAAGATTAAACAAATCGATCAGTCATCTTATAAGCAGACCTCATAGTTAGGGTGATGCTAAGAGTATCGACTATCATAGAGAGGTCAATTCGTAGTCCCTAGTTACGCTTCTAATTGAATTGGAGAATTAATTG
>JAQFYE010003704.1:0-14702 GCA_034694305.1 Protaphorura glebata
ATTTGATTTGGTTGTTACGGGAGACAGCAGTGAGACCTCCCGGAAAAGGAAATCACCTTGTCTACTCTTCCTGCGTAAACATTTCTATTCGCATAATTAAGTAGCGTATAACATCTAAATTCAATACTTATAACTTAAATCAGGTAAAATATTTTACTAAATTAAAATGTGACATAATCAAGTGTGTCCACTTAATCATTTACACCTTACCGGGGAATCAACATTTCGAGTCCAGTTGATTGTATTAGACACAACTCACAGCCAGGTTCGATTGTTTTCTGATTTTATGAACTTCAAAAGAGACAAGGGTGGTGGAAATGGTACATACTTAAGTTTGAAGAGGATCGAATCGAAACCGCTTGCTAAAGAATCGCGGAATATTTAGAATCATTATCGATTTTTAAATGTACAGGTCACGAATAACCCGCTTCTCAATTCAAGGCATCAGCGTTCATCAAGGAAATAATACTTAGGGTAAATTTATTAGTTTATGGAAGAAATTGCTGAGAAGTTTGTTCGTAAAACTTTCGATTTATCGGCTACCACAATCTTCGTTCAACTAACGGACGTTTTGAATTTAGCTATTCGTGCTAGGTTAAAAGTACACCGTAAAATTCGGTAGAATCCTGGTTCTGTAGTATAGTATGTTTACCCTGTTTGATTGTACCACATTCAACTTATGGTTGTTCATGTGTGAATATTATCATGAGTGTCTGGAATATAAGATTGGATTAGATTCTTTAATTAACGTATCTTGAGTTTAATTGCTAACTCAGTGGAAACTGAAAATCTCAAGCGCCCAAAGTTTAAAGTAAAAAATTGACACTCATTTGCCAATTTTCAAAAACTATTACTTAACTTTCAAATATTTGATTTAAAATTTATATTTCTATTTCTTTTCTTTTTTCTTTTTTTTTATTAATGACGCGAGAAGCTAAAAGTCGGAATTTGACCATTGGGATGTTCAGATACTTAAGTACAGAAATCGGTAGATTTTTATAAATTTCAGAGTGGAGCCTATTAGTCAGAATTTGTAATTTCGACATACATTCAAAAAATTCAAAAGTAAAATTCAAAAGAAAAAGTTTCAAAGTCTTAAAATCTTTATATATTATTGTATAAAATGGCAAGCAGTATACAGTTTTGTAGAGGTAGAAAGTTTTATATATTTAATCGGTAATCTGTATTTTTTTGAAAGTTTTCAACAATGAAGAATTTAAAATTGAAATTCAGAATATTATGAACAATTTAAAATTTAAGTCTTAAAACGATTGCATTTCATTGTATCATTGTATAATATTATACTTAACCCAAATACACAGTTGTTGCTTGTGGGACATGGCTTTGACATACACGCATTCCTCGTAGTATTATAATAATATTAAAAATAAGTGAACCCAAAATCTATGTATAAAAAGGAAAGAATTTTTCAAAACTTAAACTTGAAAACCCTGGCATTTTTTACTTGTCCCATATAAGTGGTTGAAGAACACATTTTCCCATCATGCTGAAAGGACATGCCGCATAACATGTACAAAGTCTTGGACTTGCGTCGAGCATTGCTGTGTGGTTATATGCACCAAACATATTATTGACAGCTCAATATGAAACAGCAGGTCGGTCAGTCCACACATTACAGACAGTTCTACAAATTTTGAAAATAAAATAACCTTTCAAACAACCCACCGTCATTTCCAAATCTGACCTGACCTGAATTCAAAATTGTTATTTTAGTTTAAATCCCTTATAAACAAATCACACCGCAAACAAAGCTGACTTTAACCTAATCAAATATTTTGGCATTTACTTTTATTAAATGCCGGAACCGAACCCAAGAATCAAATTTGAAGTGCACTGTGTTTGAAACGATTTCGGATTTTTTGTCACAACTTTTTTTGTTTTTTCAAAGAATTTTGAAGCAATTGGAATTCATCACCAGCAGAATGAATATTAACAGCGTGACAGACTCTTCAAATTTTTATGTGGCTGCCAGTGCGGCATCTTCATTGGCATTTCTGGCAGCTTACTACGTTTTCAACGTCTCACAAGTAATTCATTTTTTAAATTGTTTGATAAAGCTATTGATTAGATTGCTGAGCGATTTTTAAGGTGAGTGTGGGGAAGTGAGCTTTTAATTTAAAATAATAAGTATTTATTGCTAGGTTGAGAAAAACAATTTCAATTTCGAAATTGTACAAATACAACTAATTTGGATTTTAAGCCAGTATATTGTTGCACTTACTTGTGGTACGGGCTGCCCTACTTACTTCGCTACAATGAATAATAATAGTTAGATACCACCATCAGACAAAATACACCAGTCACTTTAAATAGGTTTTCCTCTACTGGGATCTACTACTAGGGGTACCTCCCCCAAGCCAAATGGATAACCAACCCATTCTCTGCAGAATATACACCATAATTTTTCCCACGCCTTTCGGCGATTGTTATGTGAGTGTATTTTAATTAGTAATCTCCCCATATTGATTATCAGAGCGCCCTCGTTATGTAACTCAAATGCAAGAACCGAAAATTGATAAGTTTTATCCCGGATGACAACCACCTTCGTCACCATTAAAATGGTATATCGGACACCATAACTGGTGTTTAACAATTGGCTAGAGAATAATTACTTGCATTTGTGATTTTTGTGATGCTAAGTTGGATGTTAAGAAATAATGCCCACTCAAGAAATATTATTTCTTCACTGTAGTGAGAGTGAATTAACTAACCTTTTTCTTGATTCAGGGTGCCTTATCACCCAACTCGACCGAAGGTTTTTATGTGAATATTTTAAGATGTGTCCGGAATGTTAGATATAAACGATATTAGAGTACACACTTATGGTGTGAACGCATTTCCGAACACGCACAATAACTGAAACATAAATGCAAAAACTTGAATGTGGCTCGATTTTTATTCACAACATTTAATTGAACCAGTCCTTAAGAATATGCTTGGATTTTACTGTTATAAGGCAAATATACAACTTGTATTCATACACTTAGACTAATTCTCAAGGCGTCAGTTGGAAAACTGATTGAAGCATTCCTTGTCTTAATTGCCCGACACTGTACATAGAATTATTTCATCAAATCTGAAAGAGATTTGATATGCTTGCGCTAAAATACACGAAAATTGTAACTAACTATCAAAGCATTTACGCCCAATGTTATATCACATCATCATAATCATATAAGAGTTTTTTGCAATCTTGCATGAAGTTCTGCGGATTTTTAGTCCTGAGTTCCTAAACTAAAGTACAAAGTGTAAGCGGTTACCAATTACCGGCCTATCCAAAAAATAATAATATGAAATAGTCATTAGGAGTCGAATTTACTATGCAGTACAATTTGCACAATACAAAATACAGCTACAATAGAATGGAAAGTTTCCGCTTTCGAGAGTCGGACATCGAATCGATTGCTACATGTGAGTTTCAGAACAGAAATAACTAGAAAATTTTCGTGCTGATCGACAGGGCCAGGGCTGTACGCTTTACTGTCCATAATACATCGTAAATTGGTTTATTTTGGTAATAGTTAAATGTAGAACTTGTCTAAATATTTTAGTGGTATTGATTGGTCACTAACCTCTGTCGTAGGTCTTAGGTTTATGATTTAATTCGTGTTAAAAAATGCTGGGCAAGGGCAATATGTCACACACACACACATACATATATGCACTTATTAGATACCAGATGAATTACTGGACGATACAATTTTTTAAGTCAGGCATGCATGCGTGAGCGTGTAACCTTATACCTATTTCATTTTCATTCATGAATCATTCTCAGTCTGGCTTGGTTTAACTCTTCCTCTGTAAACTTTACGAAGGCAAGTGATTAATGTCATCTTCTTGACACGTGCACGTGTTTGGTCTGTGATTTTATTTCATGATGCTGACCAGCATCTGGACCATTATGAGATTTTATTACCAGATCTATCACATTCCAAACAAGGTGGTTCATAACCGTTCATTTATGTCAAGACAATGAATGAACCTGCACATAAATAAAATTGCTATGTCAAATGTACTTCCTAACGGTCGTCTTAATTAATAACGAAACGATATACCGCAAAATGTCAGTAGATTTTGTCCGAAAATATATAAGAAATTATCTATGAAATTCTCTCGATTTTTAATTCAGAGCTTTATTTCGGATGAAATTATCATTAAAAAAGCGAATTTGCTGCGTATATTTATATTTTCTTAAATCATCATATGCGTGACTTTCTGGAAATGATGTCGCACGACATCATCAATAATTGTAATGAGAATGAGCCACCCTATGAAACATCAGCATATTGAGTGGTTGTAGGTACTAATGGAATAAATGGAATTTTATTCATTGTAATCATTTAGCGTAGCCTGGACTATCCGGACTTTAACCCTTCTATCTCTTCCTGTCCTGTCCTGTGGTGGAGGGGAAAATTAATTTGTGGTTTACATTTACCTGGCTTTGATGATGATTAAGCGTTCACGTGTAGTGTAGGCTTTTCATTTGTATGCTATTGTGTGGTTATTTCATCTAGAGACCTGTTTTTTCCACTCCACATACTTTAAGATGAAATAGCATGGTATAGTGAATGTTAGTTTCATTTTTATTATTGTAAGTTTATATTGTTCTACAACACTGTCTTTAAAGGTGATGAGAAATTTAATTTGAGATGACCAGTTCACTGGTCTGTACGAATTCTACCAGTTTTAGGATTTTTTTAATAGCTCCAGTTTAATATAATATCTCAAATCTCATAAATACCTGTGTAATGTAGTCCTCAATTTAGTTGGTAAACATAGTTAGTTTAACTAAATTCTTTCACGTAAGAGTTGCACGAGTAATTTTATGAGTTTCGCCTATAACTATAACAAGGGATGATTTTCGGGCGTAAATTGGAGAATAACTAAAGTTTTAAACTTGCTTGGGCGGTTGAAACCATTTTTTTTTAATTTCTAATGCGCCACACTAAATAAAATTCACGTTTAAGTAAATATGCATTGGAGACTATCACTTTGAACTTGTTGTTGGTGGAAATCTACGCGCGATTCATTCATTCCGAAGCATTTCATAGCCGCAATTCATAGCCGAACCCACTCATGTGATTAGTAGATATTTAATTCATGCATGCTGTAATTAGGGTATATTAATTAACGTTCTCTAATTAATGGCAAACAATAGATACCTTGTGAATACCGATATAACGAAGGAAACAAAAGCAGGGAGTATTATTTACTTATGACCCATTAGACTATTAGGATTTTCCTTCGTATCCAGTTGCAAAAAATATGAGAGGTAGGCAAATGTTTAACCACATAGAAATGCTGATTCGTTCAAGGACAAGGTTAAAGGTCCACTCTGATTTTGATGTTTTTACTCGTACTTACTTTTCATCGAATTCGGTTCAGATATTCGGAATAGAGGTCTAATTAACTCGGACATGATGTTTCGTTGTTTTGGCGGTTCAATAATTTTGGTATGCATGGCTCGGTTGACAGTTTGACAGCTCTTTCCTACTACTAGTGTGTCCTTTCCCAAGCCAAACAAAATACAAATACGTACGATATCTCATGAAATATCCTCGGATGTTCGATAACCATCTTTGGAAAATGTCATATATCGAGAGCATGTTTTTATGAATGGATCCGGACAAATGTGTTACCGCAAAATTGTGTGAAAGTGAAACAAAATCTGATTGTGAACATTTACATTAATTAAACCTCGTCTAAAAGTCAGAGGTCAGGAGGTCAGTTCTACCGGAGGCAGGTCTGGCAGTTTTTATTAAGATAAAACGATAGACCAGACGAACAGATAGACAGCTGTAGAATGTTTAATGGCTCATGTCCATGTCTGTTTTTTTTTGTGATTTGTCTGTGTCTGTTAGAATTATCCGCTGGAGTGACTTGAGTGTCTGCTATTAGGATTCTGGATAATGGATGAATCAGCCGGATGATTAATACATAGATACATAAACTTTTTTTGATAAATTTTGCAGAGGAATTGTTGTTGAAGGTTATTAGAGCGAATCAATACAAGTTTGTCGGCCGGCAAAATGTCGCAATATTTGTGGTCTATGGTTTGGGTTACCCGCATAGATTCTGCAAAACACAACATAGGACATAAGGATACACGCAAAGCTAATATTATCGATTTTAAAGTAAAACCTTGTATTTTGTTTAATTCATTCTCGTACGGCACGTCAAGCCATGAATCATGAATGTCCGTGTCCAGAAGAATTATATCAAATGGGGACATACAGAACTGGAACAGAATTCTATCAAATGAAAAAAATACTATTCCATTGTAGCGCTTATGATGTTGGTATGAGGGCTTGCAGACATTGTTTCTGTATCTCACCTAAGAGGTTTTCCGCTAAGGCAGTTTTTGCTACTACTAGGGGTACTTTCCTAGTCCAAATGCGAGGTTAAAATATTTGATGAGCTATGCGTCATTACCTTAGCATTATCCTACCCAAGAAGAATTCAGGAATTCAACCTATGAATTCCAGCAAATCGGAAACATGACAAAATCCGCAATATAACATTTCGTTTAACACCCAGAAGCAATCAGTATTAATAATTTTTTCCAACATTAATTTTAACCTTGTTTTGATGATTGCAGGTGCCGAAAATCTACACCAGCAATGGAAAACTACGTGATTTTTTGTTCAATCATGTCCACAGTCTACATGAGAAGTATTGGCCAGCTGTATTTTATTGGGAAGGTCGACTACAATCAGTTCTTGGACTAAGCCAACGATTGCCGAGCTCATGGAAGTTGCCGTATTGGCGAGAAATCGTAACATTGCCTGATGGGGGTGAAGTCGGATTAGATTATTTGGAACCCCCGGATCCGATTAAAGGGTGAATAATAATGCACGATTACTCAAACAGAATAAGTACAGTGAAATCTCTCAGACTACTACAAATAAGCTTAACGACCACATTTTTGTCAGCTGAACCTGGTCAATTGGGGCAGGTTTCACTGTAACAATGTTTTAAATAGTGTTTAGTGTTTCAACTCGTCCTTGAGTATTTTATCCTATATTTGACATCTAAAATTGACTTTGTAATTTTATCTAATATTAATTTATAGTGAACAACGTCTGATCGCCATTCTTTTCCCTGGTCTCACAAGTTCGTCTCAAACGTCTTACGTCAAAACATTGGCACTCGCGATTACAAATGCTGGAGCTACAATCGTGGTCATGAATAATCGTGGTCTCGGAGGTGTATCAATCAAGGTAAATATCAATTCTCGTAGTACAAATTTCTTGCTATACCTGTGTTGGGAAACCTCTTTGGAAATACAATTTAGACCTATACAAAGTTTCTGTCCAGACTTACCCTGTACGTTGCCACTCAGATAGATTTCACAGGACAAATAAACTTACGCCAATACTTCCTGGTCTAAACACTTTGACTTAATTATTAATTGCAGACAAACAGACTATTCTGTGCTAGTCAGTGTGATGATGCGAGATATGTGATTGCTCATCTCAAGAAAAAATACTGCAACGATCGTATCATCGGCTTTGGAACGTCACTTGGAGGGTACGTTACATAACATTTCTAATTAGACTTTCCTGACTTCCCTTCAATTACATGAGTCAGTGTTCTAATTTGATTTTTTATTACTTTAGAATTGTTCTGAGTCATTTCTTAACGAAGTATCCGGATGAAGCGAGGGATAGCTTAGAAACAGCAATGGTCATTTCAACTTGCTGGGATGCTGTGAATGGAGTACTTAATCTTGAAAAACCATTCATCAACAAGTACATTGTGAATTATGGAATGGTCATAAATCTACAGTATTTGACTGGAAAGTAAGTATTGCCAATTTTTTGCCCCATATGATAATTTTTCTTCATATTATGTTAGATAGAACCCTATTACTATACATATAAAAATCATGTCTACACTATCCCTTTGAGGTTAAACAAGTGTCCTGAGCAGAAATACGACAGATATGTCTGACAATAAAATTTGTTTCGCTGAAAAAGACATTCGAAATAGTCCACCGAGTCTTCTCATGTGTATTTTATTTTAAACCTCCACAAAAATGTAATTTTGATGAAATTACGTAACGAGAAATTTAAGTGAGAATTCCAAGAAAACTGGTTTTCTGACTTACCCTCGTACTCTAATATTCATTTTAATAATTTTATTTTGAATTTATTTTATTCAGGTACAGAGATGTTCTTGAGAGTAAATCATGTAATTTCGAGAAAATCATGATGAGTCGAAGTCTAAGAGAATTCGACTCTAGTTTTACTGCTCCACATTTTGGCTATGAATCTGCCCTTGAATACTACAAAGATGCGACTGTAGTAAACAAAGTTAATCAATTTTCGATTCCTGTTTTTGGTCTCAATGCTTTGGTTAGTCAAATTTTCCTTTTACAAACTTTCTACTTTCTTGCTCTTTTTGCTGGAGTGACATCCTTACTTTTACGAATATTTCCCTCAAAATCTGTGCAACGAATTAATGACATTTGATTTGATTATTAGGATGATCCGTTTGCACCACTTGAAGGTACGAAAATATCTTTATAAATATCTGAAACATATATATTAAAATATTTGCCAGTATAGTAAAGATATCTCGTCTAGCCATAGTATATTTCATTACTGTTATAATTTTCGTTAAACTTTTTCCAACTGGCGGAATTCAAAATTCTGGTATCTTATGAAAATATTAATTATATAATATCTTTTCAATTTGCAGCCTTGCCGATCAAGGGAGCTGAAAGTGAAGGGTCAAATCTGGCAATGATCGTGACGGAGAGAGGAGGTCATTTAGGATTTCTTGAGGGAACACTCCCTGTCAGAAGACCAGTACACTTTATGGAGAGAGTCGTCAGTGAATTTGTCACAGCTGTCGCCTATCATGGAGATGATCTCAAAAAATGAGCATTCTTGCTCATTTGTTGAAGTATTTTGAAAATTTAGGTAGTAAGGAATTGAAATGAAGACAGAACAAAACTAGAGCATTCATTCCTTCGAATACTGTACTACTGCACTGAACGGAACACGCAGGCGTTTTTGTGATATTGTGGTAGCCCGATCGCCAGCTATTTTAAATTATGATATTTTTACAACAGGCTATTTATTGTTGACCTTACCGAATGCAAAAATATGCTTTGTTTAGACTCACGGAAAATGTATAATGCAATTAATTATAAACTACATTCTGTAATTCCTGAAATACAAGCATGACGGTGTCACATCATATCATTGTGATAGAAATTCACAAGAAACTTCACCGATGCTTTGTGATTTACAAAAAATTGACCAAATGTAACCAGCGGTTTGTATTTCAAGTTTTACGATAGTTTTTAATTTAATATTTGTCTCGTTAATCTCAAGCATTTGTACCTCATAAACATTCTCCCTCGCATTACGTTTAGAATAGACAGTCATTTATTAGTCAATTTTTTTTATTCGATATTAGTTAAAGAAATATTTATTGATGTTTCAAATGTGTTGCACACATTCTCAAAAATGTTTGAATGTATCGCACTGTGCAGTGCAGGTTTAGTTTATAGTTTAATTTTAATTGTTAAAGTGTGTGTCCGGTATGACGTTCGAAGTTAAGCGATATTATGGAAAATTGAGTGGTATTGTAACAATTGCTCTTCAAATGTTTCGGTAGAAATCCAGAATTTAAGGAAAATTGTACGTTCCTCCAAATGGTCTCAAAAATCGCGATCCTGTTCTGCAGGTGCAGACAGGAGAAGAATTTGTACAGATTCTTAGATGTATGTGAAAGTCGCAACAAATTGCGAGAATGTGAAATGAATCAGTGGATGCGAAAAAACAACAGGAATGTTTGGATGGTAATTAGTAATTAATGTGATCAATCTACACCTTGTCGAACAATGCAGTCCTTCAGGTTTCTAAAAATCCAATGATTAAAGATAAATCGATGCCGATAAACCAGTTCCACGGGTGACCTCTTGCTGAAGATACCAGTCACTCGATTCTACAATATTTATATTATATAAGAGACCACCTGTACCACATGACCACATTTTTGAGAACCGAGTCCGATTAAGTTTGACAGGCCATATAACTAAAATGCTTATAAATACGTTAATGTAAATGGCAATTAAATGCAATAATGGTTAGACTGAAGGAGAAACTTCAAGAAATCCAGAAGATCCAATTAACTTTATGTACTGATCGTCATAAGTCAATAGGTCAGAAGGCGAAAAAACTGTAAACAAGTCAAATGAATAAAAACAGTCATGTCAAGGTGGTTAATATAGGATTAGGTTAATGGAAGTGCAGAAAATGCAATTGTATACGAAAGTATGAGAAGAGAATCTGTTTTGAAAGTTGAGTGTTTAGAAGCACAGAGACAATTGTTAAGGTTGGTAAAGAAATAGCGGGGTAAGTATTATTTATTGTTTCGAGTCGATTCTTTAGCGCATTTCAATTCCAATTCCAATGCCAGGAAGTTTTGATGTAATAAATAAATGCAATCGTGAAAAGTAACAACTTGGCTGTTTTCGAAATTATTACATAACTATGAACATAATATGTGTAATTATTTCCAAATGATTCGTACAATTACAGGTTGTTTGATTATGGGATTCAAGACTAGATTTTGGACGCAAATGTGCATTTCAAATATGAAAAGGGAAGTGAATTTAAAGGAACTTGTGACTTGTTCTTTTTGAAATACAATAATAGGTACAACAACTCCAACTTGATAGATATTTAATATTTTTTTAAATGATTTAATTTTCAAGCAAACATTGAAATCAATCAAGTGGTTGAGTTGAAAAATAAACTGTATTTATATTTTGGAAAATAAAATACACCACCAGTCAGCATAAAATAGGCAATATAGGAAATGTTAAAAACGAAAAGTTACAAAATTCAAATTGTTTTTTAAAACTATATTATTCAAAATACAAAATTCTCAAATAATACTAAATTAATATGGGAGTCATTTTCTGATTTGAAATTCCTGCTTGTCGCCCTGCATATTGTCCGATTGAAGAAAGGACGAACTAAATTAAGTCATATATAGAAATCTCTATAAAATGTATAATATCTCAATTTCATCTAATCTAATCTAGCAAAACAAAACAAAGAGTTTTTGTACCTGGTCCAGCAGTTGTGAACCGCCCCGTAGAAAGAAGTTGTACATTTTTGTACGGCGGGAAAATGTAATAATTTCAAATTATTTTAGACCTACGATTTTAGTTCCCGGAGTTCGATTTTTGACAAAATTCTTAGGAGCCGAGCAATTTCGACCTCCGAACCTACAAGAATGTCAACAACACCAATTTTACAGTTTGGAGCACCTGCAGCCACGTCAGCACCAACTTTACAGTTTGGGGCACCTACAGCAACAACACCTTTACAGTTTGGGGCACCTGCAGCAACAACACCTTTACAGTTTGGGGCACCTGCAGCAACAACACCTTTACAGTTCGGGGCACCTGCGGCAACGACAGCGCCAACTTTACAGTTCGGGGCACCTGCGGCAACGGTTGCACCAACTTTTGGGGCACCAACGGCAACAGTTGCACCAACTTTACAATTTGGGGCACCTGCGGCAACGACAGCATCAACTATACAATTTGGGGCACCTGCGGCAACGACAGCACCAACTATACAATTTGGGGCACCGTCAGGTATAACAACGCCGGCGGTGGCTCCTACACTTTTTGGAACACCGACAACAACAACAGCGGCTGCCGCACCGACGGTGGGTCCTAATTTATTTGGCATTGGAACCCCCACACTAACCACGACCCAGACTCCTACGACAGGTATTCCGAGTTCAACGCCTGGAACTGGATTAACTTTGACCGGTGGTCTTGGTCAGCCTACCACTCTGACGTGAGTATTCTTCAGATAGAATTTTTGCTGATATTTTACATATTTTATTTAATATTATTATTTATTTGTATTTATTTGTAGTTCATCTGGAGTCGGAACACTGCCAACTTTTGGAATACAAACGAATACAGGTTTAGGAGGTAACGAGTTGACATTTGACAAGAAATTAAAATGGCCAAAACATTTTGGAGAAATTACTGACTGATTTTATTTTGGTTCGCTGAAAAGGTCTTGGTGGACAAATACAACCTCAACAGTTTCAGACACCTATAGCTGGGACGACAGGTTTTGCTGGGTTGGGAGGAACTCCGAGCCAGGCAACGACGGACAACACATTCACACTCACCAGTACGACTACAAATGGAATCAAACCGGAGCATCGTACTGCAAAAGACCAACCACTTCCTCCAGAACTTTTAATCCTCGTGGAAGAGTTCAAGTAAGTGTGACTCAAATTAAATTAAAAAGACTAACTGTACATTTTTTTAAGTGTACATTGACTCTTATCAATGTTCAACCTGGGATGGGTTTAGCCAAGGCTTAGACTTGAACTAATAATTAGATGTGGTATCATACGGACTGTGGACCTGTATCAGTTTTAGTTACAAATACTTTCAAAATTACAATATTTTCACTACAATGCTTCAGATAGATCGAATGATTACTACTACACGAGCTTTACATCAAATTTTTGAACACATTAGTAGTATATTTTGACTTAGTCTCAGCGAAAACATTCAAACTTACTTATGTTAAAACAATCAGCATGTTCTCTCTAACGTTTAGTAAAGTCTTCTGGTCTATTAATTATTCTTTGTGTAGAAATCATGTGAAGAGTGAGCGTGTCAAACTGACGGAAATCTCAGCGGTCTCTGAAAAAGCAGCGGACCGAGTTTCAGAATATTGTGATGAAATTCGTCAATCCGTGGCAAATGTGTCGAACGTCCAACATCGACAAATGCTTAACTTGGATGCGATTCGACAATTGATAAATCAGGTAATATACGCGCTTTATTTAATCAGGTTAGTTAAACAACAGAAATGGATGACGTTAACATATTATGTTAATAGGCCAAGCTAACACTTAGACGAATATTATGCGATTACCTACGATCTGGTGTAAACTCAAAGTACTAATTAATTTCAATGTACTCTTGTTTTATTACAGGATATTCGTGATGCAGAGACAGCTCAATTGATACGAGATACTCCTATAAGTCTTCAACAGAATTACCAATTTCCCATACAGTATCTTTTCAGAATGATTAAAGATTTTGAAGATAAAATGGTAGTTTATCAGAGAGAAATTGCAAAGTCTGAGGCTGCTCTTCATGCGGGCGCAGCCGCTCCACTGAATGCAAGAGGTGAGACTGCAATTTTGTTCGGAGTTGTTTTTATCGATTTTTGAACATAATCCTAAAATGGATTTGCACCTTCATCACAAAACTGAAGGTATATCTGAATTTCTGAATCCAACTTATCAATTATTTGAACTTATCTAGAATTGTGCCTTGCTCTGAAAGCATCGAGGGATGTATTGGTAGTTCTGGCTGCGAAAGTAAAAACTCTTCATGACAAAGTTGCACATGAAATAGAAACACATCAAAATCTTCTTCAATTTGTTCATGGGGATACCGCCAAAGACATATTTTCGGATCATCACAGGACTCCTGCTCAAGCTTACATGTCATCCCGACATCGCGGTCTACCATTTCCTGACCAGTATCGTAAGTTTTTAAACATTTTCTTATACTGAAGGGCAGTTCAGTAATTTCGAACCGTTTCGGTTCTTTTTAAAATGCATACCGATTTTAATAATTATTTTGTTTCTAAACTTGAACTACAGCAACAACAGACCCTGCGAAAACGTACATGAGTTATTTGGCTGCTTCCAAAGTTTTACCGTCAGTGAGTTATCCTCAGCAACTACGACCAAATGAACCCTACAAGTCCTCACCTTTTAATGTCACAGGTAATGTCATATTTTTCTTATTCTTATCGAAAATAATTAATTTTGCTTTTAATTATTAGAGAGTAATTAAAACTTCTGTCTTTTCACAGGTTCCGGTGGTCAGTCTACATTTTATCATTCCCACCAAATGAGTCCGACACATTCTGCGGGGCCCAGTGTTCCATCACAAAGCATTTCTCCAGGGATATCTTTGAAACGAACCAAACACTGAGGGGATATCCATCACTCTGACTTTTTTCATCAGATTAAAATAGTTTATTGCAATGCTTTTGAAATCAGATCAGATAGATATTGAATTGAAATGTCTATGCTTTGTAGACTATTATGAATGTATAAATTTGAAATCCCTTTTGTTAATGCGATCTTTTTTTTTGCATGACCGTAATTTGTCACATTTCTCTGAATTTGATAATAAAAACGGATGTCACATTTTGAATTGTTTCTGTATGTTTCTCTGTCGAGTGGACGTGTACTAGTAAAACTACAATATCGGAATTTTCAATTATTTAACACAGAAATTCTAAAGTTATTCTGGAGTTATTGATTTTAGACTGATTATGTACTAGTAGGTTAATGCGAATTTCCTAGCGGATCAAATCGTACATTGCAACTGGCCTACAGGATCTTCACGGAGAAATAGCACTCGCTCGATTAAACATGTATAGTATGTAAAAAGAATATTAGAATATAAAGTGTAGAGTTAAAAGTCAAAGTTGGTTATTAAATTAAATTACCGAGGTGCAAAATTAAATCGAAGTTGACGTTTGCTGAATCAAGTTGTTAGATGGATAGATATTCCCAAAGAGAGTAAACAAGGTGATTTCAGTTTTCAAGAGGTCTCAATTCGTGTCAACAAACTAAAAAAACAATCTCTG
>JAQFYE010003705.1:0-14702 GCA_034694305.1 Protaphorura glebata
AAAATTGAAAAGAGAAGACCATAGCCACCGAGGTGAAACTAGGGCTGTTTATACTATACATTTAGAATTATAGAATTCTAGACTAGATATTCTGAGTAAGTAAGTAAGTTTTGGTGTGCGACCCCCTGTTGTTTCCTACTTTTGACTACTCATTCTACATGTCGTCTCCAGCCTCAAAAGAAAAGACTTTTCTTTTTTGAAATGAAACTTTCTTTTCCGTTACTCTCCGTTGACTTTATTCATAATTCGTCATAAAACACAAGGAAGTCAAGTCAAGACGATTTCTGAGAAAAAAAACTACCAGCGCAGCGTCGGCACAATTTAAATGTGAAATTTCAACACTGCTCTGCACTACATAGTCGTCGTATGTACAAGAATTCTTTCACTTGTAAGGAATATCTTTGAGAAAATTTGCATTTATTAGGTAGGCCCATTTTTACGTAACATGCATTTTCTTCTTTCCTCCAAAATTTTTGAGAAACTGCTGAACAAGTATTCCCAGTTTGCAAGACACCATGTAATTCACACCTTAAAATATGAATGTTCAAATCCCAACCGAATAGTACAAACGATTTGAGCGAACATCCATAAAAACTCAACACCCAAAAAGTTTTACTATCTATTACTGTTACAACTACTGCTTCGGACAGGAAATGAAGAAACACATCGTATACGATATTGACAAGGGACGATTTTCACATGTAAAGTTCAGATTAAGTGTCCTGATCACAAATACGAAGGTTTTCTCGTCATCAAATTATTTTCAAATTCCTCATTACAAGCTTCAAATTTGACAGGAACCAAAATACTACGGGATCAATTTTGTGCTCTGGACACCAAATCTGGCTCCTACATGAAAATAACTTTCCTTGTGAAATGATAAGAAAGCTCTTGGCTTTTGGCTCCGGGTTTTCTATGTAAATGATGATGATGAATTCCTTAGGGGAAAGTTCCTTGCAATTCAGGAAGATGAAGAAGGGCCTTGGCTTATTTTCTAAAAAAGAAACTATACATACGTACTTGGACTCTGACTAGGAATCGTACATAACATAACACATTTTTCTCTAATGCAAAATTTGAATAGATCCTAGTACTTGTGCCTGTGGACGTATGAATACATAAAATTGAATACGTGAAAGCTGTGGATGATAGTCGCCCGACTCTTCATAATATTGCGGACCTATGCACATCTAGTACTTTTCTATTGTGATGAAAGCCCTAGACCTGAACGTATACGTGTACGTGTACGTATGCATGCGTGTACATTCTTTCTCTCTACATTTCTACGCGAAGAAGTTTGTGTCGGTCGGGAATGCAAGGTCCTTCGGATTTTTTTCGTCATCTTTTTCATCGTAAATGTAAAGTATAGTTCTTGGTCGTTGGTCTAGTGGTATATATGTCCTAGACAATATACATATTTAGGTCATGTGTACAATACCTAGGCAATATGTACATACTACGATGATATGATCTATTTTTTTACTGTTTTAGTGCGGGGGAATTCTAATTTCAGCACTCTTGTTCAGAATTTTGAAAACTTTCTGATGCTATAATTTGGTGAAATACTTAAGGACGTTTACAAAAACTAAAATATTGAAGAAAAATTTGAAATTTGTCACAGAATTCCATAACATATCCACAATTTAAGAACAACCTTCGAAAACATCTTCAAAATCTGAACAAGACAGCTAAAATTTTAATAAATTTCCATAAAAAACTAGAACTGCTTGGTGTTCATACATTTTAACGGATATACTGCCTACAACACATAATATCCGATGCCTTATGCGTATCGTTTCGTTTTTCCTTTTCCCTACGATTTGGTATGGTTCCAAATTTGGAAAGTGAGTTCAATCTCCAATGGGATATGTGTGTCCGGGTCGTCCGTACTTCTACTTCTT
Organism: Protaphorura glebata; assembly: GCA_034694305.1. Taxonomy (NCBI): domain Eukaryota; kingdom Metazoa; phylum Arthropoda; class Collembola; order Poduromorpha; family Onychiuridae; genus Protaphorura; species Protaphorura glebata. The sequence continues at coordinate 1,902 of JAQFYE010003705.1, forward strand.
TTACTGTACATTTTCTGAACCTTTTCCCTATTTCTCTAGAATTCATGGTTCCTTGTCTTCAACTCACTTTTTTTGAGGAAATCGATAGGTTATTCCCTTTGGGAGAAAAGTATGGAATAGGAAGGAAGGATGTTACTTTTTACGTTCTTGTTCTATGGATTTCCGAGGACTCGGGGGTTGAGAGCCAGAGAAAATGTGTGATTTGTGGTGTAGGTAATAGATTCTAAAGTATCCATACGGTGACGGGAGTTCTAATAATTGAAAATCTGGTTCCCTTTTTTTCTAAATCTTTGTAGATAGCGATGTTTGAACAGAATTTATTCTTCATATGACGCATATATTATCTGCCTATACCACGGGCCTTTATCCTACTACTTGGGTGACTGTCCTTAGCTAATTTATAACTAAAAATGTGCCTAAATTGATAAAACCTTAATAAATTAAGTGACGGGCCACATTTCACCGCTAAAACGTCAGAATTCGGTCAAAGCTGGACAAATCTCTAGAAAACAAGATAAATCCTGGAAGTTGCTGTGACTAAATTGTCATTGTCCAAAATAATGAAACAACGATTTTTCTCTGTCCTCTGTCTCACGTCCCCACGTTGATCATCCTCCGGGAAAATTCAGTGAGAGAGATCTTCTTGGCATGGGTTGGCCTGATTTAACCCTATTGCAATTGCTGGCAGTGTGTGGTGTGTCCTAACTGACGGACTTACGATCCACGACTACGACTACGACTGCATCACAGAATTGACAAGGAGGAGGCACGAATCCAAAGACGAGAAGAAAGAAAAAGATTTTTTCGCTTTATCCTTTATCTGTCACGTAGTCCGCTCTGCTTAAATGATTTACGGCGAGGGTGCATGAGCGGAAACCTAAGGCAGGACTTCCGATGTCGTATCATTATTCCATACCATATAGGCCTTATACCGGCTAGGTATTGATTGAAATACCGTACATTTGTCAAATAATGCGTGTTATGGTGAAAAATCCAAATTCTCAAAAATTCAGAATTCATCTCATTTTAACGAATACATTACTACACTATCATTACACTACACCCAATATATTCTAACCATCATTGAGCATCCTTGTGGTACCCAAATTTCCTACTCCATTAGGGCACTTTACTGATTTATGTAGCAAAAGTGGGAAAAACCGCTGCATAGGGAAGGTGAAAACCTCATAGCATAGGAAAAGTGGGGCAGCACGTTTGATTTTTCTGCAAGTTGAGAAGTACGTTGAAAACACTCGTGTGTGTGTGAATGTGTGTAAGGTGCGTAATAATTGATTCCGTACGATTTCTTATGGACGAATGCTTTCACTCTGACTTTCACTTGCGTGAGGTAGATACCCTAAAGACTTTGGCTTTCGCTTTCCATATCCGGACCCTAGACTCCAAAGTTTGAACGGAAACCGAAGATTGTAATTAGTTTGCGGGGTGTTATTAAAATTCAACCCGAATTTAAAGGAGATCCAATTATAGACGGGTCTGAGGCACTGAAGCACATGACACGACTATTCCTAGAAAGACGCGCGCTTTATTACTTTCACTTTGGATTTACATTAGATTCCCTTACATTACATTACAATGCGTGGCAATGATAGGCTGGTAAGCCCCATGGTTTTCTCCAAGGAGAGAAAACACTGATGGTGAATGAGATAAGGGAGATTTTCTCAAATTGCGTTCTCAAGCCCCAAAACTACTCGTCCAAGCTTGGAAATCCATGATTGGATTGCTTATAGAATATAGACTATCCAATTCTATTTAGTTTCTACAATACAATACAATCCGATAGGGTGGTTCATAATCGTCGACCGCCGTCCTGCTCCAAAACGTCAGGGTTGCCCGCAAAATGAAATATACATATGTCCGAGCGAATTCCTTCTAAACATATTATCCGAATGGGAACTGAACACCTATACAAAATAGGCAACGGAGAATAATTTTTGTGGCACACCCTGTAGTTCCCATGCACTCATCGCTGGTTTGGTTTTGGCTCTACCAGGATGAATGGGCGTAGTTGAAATAGATTCCGTCGTTGTCTAGAAAAGGTGAGAATTTAGTGTACGGAAACTATGGGAAAGATTTCATGCCGACTGAGTGGAGTCTGATGAGAGTTTTGGCACGGTGAATCTGAATCGACTCCATCACACTAACACATACGTACATAGACATAGCGTCTACCTCGAAATTAGCAGATGCGGGAATTTCACACTTGAGGGAAATCGAATTAAATGAGAACGAATATTTGTCCTCAGACTCAGACTCAGACTTAGACTAGACCGTAGACCGTGGGTCTGCCAACCTGCATAACGCGAACCGTTTCTGAGAGTAATGTAAATGTACACAAGGGTATTGCTAGCAATTCAAAGCATTCAATTCCAATGGAACACAAGGTAATGTTCAAAGGATTGGAATACAAACCGCACCCACATTAGTTCAAGATTATTCCTGGGCATGCATGCACTGGAATTACCTTTACGGATTGCACTTATTTGATCAATGCAAGTGAAAGGAAAGGAGGGATTAAGATTAAAGAAGCTTTCCTGGTAAGCTCGATTGTAAAAATCACTTTGTAGAAGGGTGTCTCTGCGGTCTCAATTCGAAAAATCATGTTTTACGTACAAGGGTGTCACCATAGTTTAAATTCGAAAACGCTGTCTCTATTGGCAAGCCTGCTTTCACTCAAAGTGAAAATCAGAAATGGAAGAAATGCTAACACTACGTATAAATCCTAAAATACACACTTTAATTGACATTCGCCGACAAGGCATTTCCATTCACAATCGCAAATTTTGGTACAGAATTGATTTGGCCTAGGGAAGGTACCATAGAAGTGGGTGAAATCTCCAATGATGATCATCTCGTGAAAACAATAACCAAAAGCATGTTACCGCAAGGAGTACAAACGTCACCATACTGAAGCGGCGAGGGCCCGGAGAACTTTCTCCAGACGTTAGGTTTGAAATGTTGAGTTTAGGTAACAGTGATAATTTTTAAAAGAATTTTAAGCCGTTATACTGTATTACAGTGAAAAACTAGAATAGAACGGCCAGATTTCTTATATGTATAAGTTGTCATAGTCCATGTCGAAGCACATAGAGTAGAGTTGACTATAAGTAACCGTCTGTATAGAGAGAAAGGCGAGAGGAATGGGAATACTCCAAGATAATATGAGTTTGAGTACTGGGGTCGTGGTGGTTCCTTTTATGAGGGAAGTAGCTTCAGTTTTCTTCAACGTAAATACATAAGAGTCGTAGATATGCACGTACTCCGACTACGACATAGCACCTCACATACCTTCTTATTTATTGGAACACTTTACCCGCCTTGACTCAACTTTCACAGCCCTCCAGTCCTCAGATTTGATATAGCTTCACTTTCACTCTGATCCAAAAAGAAAGCATACATACTCATATGTAGCTGTAGCTCCGGATTTCCATCCCTTCTTTCTTTTCCACTTTCCTATGTTACAGACAGTATATTAGTTAAGGCGAAAATGTTGTACAAAATTTTAGCACTTCTCCCATGATCCTTCGAACCGGATTTTTTATATGGGCTTATTTTAGTGTATTCTAATTTATTTAATTTATTTTCTGTCTTAAGCTCCAATTGAACATGACTTTAATATTGGATACGGCCGTAGAAAATATGATAGAAGCGTTCCCGGTCGCTCGAAAACTTAGTTTCCTTTTTCTAAATACAAACATTGCCTGGAACATACGTAAGACAATATAGTTGGTCCACAGATTGGATTTCTTTGCCATCATCATCACACTTTATTGTCTCAGCATTACTTTCATCCATTTGGTCTAGTGCTTTCGCCTCCAATGAATGTAGGGTCTAGTGCCACTACCATTGTCTATGTATGTGAATGTCTTCACTATCTCTTATGAGAGATCATGTGATCCTACGCAATATAAGAAAATGCAGGCCGGACTAATCCAAATACAAAATTCGGGTTATGCAATGCAATAGGGTCCATCTGTCTCTCCATAATATCCCATGCTTGAATGGTTGAGTAAGCAAACAACATTTTAAAGTTTTCGAGGAAACGAATTCACACTGACTTTCTTTTAATAGTCAGTCGCTTGGCTTGCAACCAGTAAATAAATATGTTCTTACATTTTTGCACTAGGAATTCTGTTGGTTTTTTATATTTCTACGAGGGAAAACGTGCCCGACCGTGCTACACAGGTTTCCATTAATAATATTATGTTATAATCGAAAAACCATTGACTCGAAGAATTTTTCAAGTTTTCTACCTCTTCCTCACTTTCATTTCCCAAAAGGCTGGCAAGTTTCATAGTCATGCATGCAAGCAAGTTTTTCCGGGATATGTATGCTGCAATTCCAGTGCACACAACTTAATAATGGAAGCCTGAGGGCAACAACAGAGTTGGCAATGCATTGTGTAATGTAAACCATGCATTAGAGTTGTTACTAACATACAAACCACCTCTTTCTGGAAACCCGAGCATCTCATAATCCTAGTTTAGTTTCCACAACGCATTAGTGTCTCCTAGCTTTCTAGAATTATTGTGTTAGCCTTAGCTTTCGACTATGTTTTCATCCTAAGGCCAAAAGGCTGGGATGGTTGACGGTACTTAGGTTTTGTAATCAAATCTCATAATTACCTACCCACCCGCAATGTGACTTTCGCCCTAACCCTTCATTTTTATTAACATTAGGCATACATGTATGTATGTATGTGCAGGGTGGTTCATAACATTTTACCACAATATCTACAACCCATGTTTGAAAAGTGCAGAAATTCTCTGATAAAATTGTTAGCCACCCTGTATAACGTATATGTTTAATATGGATTTCCAGATGTTTAATTTAAATTGACCCCAACTGTGAGCACTCCACAGTATTTTATTACATTCATTTTCATAATGTTACCCGTTTCCTTTCTCCGCCCCGGCATCTGGTTCTAGGATTCGTCTAAAATATTTGAATGAAATTGAACTTTACTGTACTGAGGATCCATATGATAGGGATGAGGAATCTACGCATTTCTATTCCTAGATATTTTTTATTCATCCATGCACTCAAAGTGCATATTGGAATTGGTTGAGTGACAAGGAACGCTATTCGGATGTCAAATTCAATTGATTTATATCAAAATCACCAAGGATTAGTCACGATTATGAATTATCGGATGGCAGATCAAACTACATTCCGATTCTTCATTACATGTGCAAGTTTTAATATAATATACGTCAGATGGCACGGAAATAACGTCTTAAAATATATCAGGGAATAAAACTAAATAAAATATATCTTCAGAACATTAGAAATGAATAACGGTGAGAATTTGAGCTATTAAGACCTGACTCTACACCCAAATAGAATTCCTTGTGAGAAATTCTACCAGACGTCACATGAGTTTGAGTTTGGGTTGGAATTCGCCATTAGTGATATTAAATACCGCCTCGTCCTTCCTAACTTCCCATCAAATTGTGATTATTATTACCTCGTCTGAATTCCATCTGCTGTTGGAGTTAAAGTGTAAGCTAAACTATGCTCAAGTAAATAAAAGGAATAAAAAAAATCAATATTTTATATGCGAGTCCTATGTTGCAGAGACCACATTAATGTATTCGTCAAAATGAAGTGAATTCTGAACTTATACAAGACGGTTAGACATTTACGCCCCGCAGAAATATATGATAAGCCATTATTTCACTCAGAATGTGTGGTGTCGTCGCAGAACTTAGGATAGGAAATTAGTGCAGAGTATAACCTATGCAGTCGGTAAAATTTTACGTTGAAACTGAGTGATAAGGCACAACCTGATTTTAAGGGCTCACTGCGACATATAACGTCCTTGTAAAAAACATGTTTATTTCTATAGGATGTTCTTGAGCTTGAGCCATAAGGAAACATAACACATAAAAGGTTCCCGAAGCATTCATTCATTTTATGAGTGTGTATTCATTGCTTGGCAACTCATCTGTCAAATATGTATAATCATGATGATCACTCATCTCATCGTGAGCTAGGGAAAAATCCAACAAGGAAGGAGAAAAGTAATCAAAGGCTTAATCATCGTCATCGAGGGATATGAATTTGAATTTTGTATTTGAAAAGAAAATGAGCAGTATGATGTTAACGAAAGAATAATCACTTCATACTTTTCCATTTCGGTTCGTTTAATAACGAGACACAGACTCAAAGTCAAAGAAGAAAAAGTAAATAATAAAAACTTCCCCCGTTGTGTTGTGCTGTGCTGTGCCATGTCCTGCCGGTGCCATAATTTGAAAAACTGAATAAAATGAACTTCTTTTAACATTTATTCAAACATGACTCTGACTTTCGTTTGAATGGATTTGTAGATTTGTTCAAATGAACCAAAGAAGCAGAAGCGCATCTTTTTAGAATTATCCTTCTCTCAAGTCAAGTCAATGTATTTTCTGAGGTGGAAATTTTCTTGTAAAAAGTAACTGGTGACGTCAATTTAAGTTTTATACAACTGGATAGGGTCTAACGGTCGTGGTGAAGTTGTTTCTCTGTGGGATGTCTTTACTTTACAAACATAAGGATTCAAACCTAAAAACACCTGGAAAACTTTTTAACCAACCAACCATAGTTTTTGTTTAATCTATGTTACAGTCAGAGAAAATTTATTTAGTTTGGGCATTAATGTCGCTCATACTTAAATCTTCCCGTTTTCATGCTCAGTACTAAACCTGAAAGAAAATAAATACGGATTGATTTTAACATAAGTATTTGGTGTAAGCAAGTTTGAAATGACAATACTGGATTGCTCACAAGAGCATCATCGTCACAACGAACGACAACGGAGAAGGCCCGGAAAAATGAAAACTTTAGTCAAGCTTCGGTCTTATTTCCTTTCCCCAACTTTGTTTCAATGACTTGAGTAACTTTTCAAAAAAAAGTTAAGTCATTACTACGCGTAAACGCCAATGTACTATAATGCATAATCAAGACATGTACGCACGTCGTCTTGTCTACAAACTTTCACAGTCAAAAAATAACATGCAGAACTTTGATTAAGTATCAACGTTTTTGATGTCAAATATTGTAATACATATAGTGGTAAAAGTAGCACTTTCTGCCTCGCTGTGCTGGAGGTTTGATCCCTCGGTGACATTCCGTAGTCCAGATAGAAAACTACGACACGTAATCTAAAGCTCAATAAGATGTTACGAAAAACGACAATTAATTGATGTAAATATTTATTTATTTTGTTTTTTTATTTATTCCAGGGTCTCCTTCAATTTCAACTGAAGTGGATGGACTGGCGAAAGAGAAAGTGGTTTTACCTTGTGAACTGAATGAAGATACTTGTGGACCAATCCACTCCATCAAATGGTACAAGGCTGATCATCGAGTCTACATCTTCAGTGATAGTAATTCCATTTCCAGGGCTGAGGGTGACCTAAGTGGCCGGTAAATAAATCCATCTATTCCTCTGTCTTGAACACACACACTAAAAAAAATAAAACGTACTTTCAAGAACTGAAGTCCAGAATTGGCTAAATGGAGTAAGCCTGGAGAAGATTCGAAGAAAGTACAGGGTGTTTCAAATGTAATGCTCCAGTAATGCTATTTCGAGATGCTCGTACCTGCTTGAGATATGCCCTCCTAATGTTGGAGAGATATTCCCTCGTAATGTTGGAGGTTTACCCTCCTTGAGATATGCCCTCCTAATGTTGGAGGTATGCCCTACTTGAGATATGCCCTCCTAATGTTGGAGAGATATGCCCCCTTGAGATATGCCCTCCTAATGTTGGAGAGATAAAGTAATAGTTTTGGGTTCAAATCTGGTGGAGCGGGAGTTTGACTTCGACTTTGAATTTGAAAATGGGAAGGTTTAAGGGTGAGCAACATGCACTACAACATTTGTACTGAAAAGTCTTAGCGTTATTCTGGTGCACCCTGTAAAAAGAAAGTGGAATTTGTATTGCTTGGGAAACCGCAGACTGGCCAGCCGAGGGGAAAAGAGAAAGTAATAGTAAAAGCTCGGAGAGAAACACATGTTTTGTATTTAAATGTCAATTTCATCTGTGTCCAAAATTCTCCCCTTCAATCCTCTCGTGGTTTTAGTACCGAAACCACTGCCCAGTTTCTGTCAGCCTCCCCTTTTAATAAAATGTCGACCAGGTTCACGGTCCATGCACCAAGCCACACCGGCATTTTCACATTTTCGTCAGTATGTACATATACTAGTAATTCCACGATATTAGATGCAGTTTGACTGAGAGCCAAATTTTTTTTTACTAGACTCACCAACTTGAGTAGGGAGAGAAAGTCACATTTACATTGACTCGATTAATTAACTTTGTCCTCATCCTCATTATAAACTTTTCATATTTTTGGCTAGGGTAGAAAACTTTCTCATTTGCACTTATAGAGCGACGTGTGCTCCTAGTTTTTACTACAGACGACTACTACTTTCTACTTTCGTGCGTGCTGGGGGGAATGGGGGGTAAAATGCCTAAAATCCCTGTCAACAACAACAGTTCCACTTCTAAAACTAGTACCTAGCGTTGTTAGGCACACACGGGATATGCCATGCCATGGGTGAGTTTGAGTTTGAAGTTGAAGAACGCTTGGCTTAGTTTGTGTCTGTCTCATAAGAAGAAGAAGGAACCTGATTAGAATTCCCAGAGGGCTCCACAAGTCCAAGTCCTTCTCGTCCTCTCAATAGATCTTAATGAAAAGTCGTTAATTACAAGGAATGAACGGAGGATTCACGATTTTGGCAACTTGCTTCCCTTCCTTCTTTACTTTATTGATCATTCATTGAAGAAGTACACACAATCTTGGACGGACTGCTCTTACGAGGGAAAGCATTCGGATGTAAAAGTCTGCCAAATTCGGCTATTTTTTCAAGAAAAGTGGGGGGTATAGTCTAAAATCATTATCTATCCTGAGTTGTGGGACACAGAAATCAGATATCACACATTCGTAGTCAAATAATGGAGTATCGTCTATTTCTACAAGGATGGAAGCCCCCAACCCTGCCATGCACGTTCAAAATCAACTTCACTTTGACGAATGCGTTACTGCACAATCACCGCACTACACCCAATATCCTTTAGCCATCATTGAGCGGCCTCGTAGTACCCGACTTTCCGACACTATTATTGATTACTGCGCTTTAAGAAGTATGGGAAACCGACTTACATATGCACGCTTCCGTAAAGAAATAGTCCCTTCCAATTGGCCTAGCGAAGGTATCCCTAGTAGTAGGAAGTAGACTTTGGTGGCGAATAACCTATTTCAAACTACCACGATACGTTGAATGTTCAAGGGAATGAAACTATCGGTAGGAAAATAATGAGAGACCGCCAGAACCAGTAAGCTACTATTTCTCCTGACATTTACGACGGAAAATGGTCCCTCGTGTCTAATAGTGTAGGCTGAGGTAAGCAACAAAGGGGGAAGGGCAGGGGAATGAGTTAGGAAAAAGTTAAGCATAGGTCAAATGCTTGAATGACTTGGCTAAATTGCCTGTAGTTCTCAGGAGATTTGTCTAATAAGGGAAATCTCTTCTCGGTCGAGACCGAAACGAAATTATACGTGAACTCATTTCCCCTGGCCAAGGACTTTGTACTACTAAGTTATATATTTTTTGGTTTCAACTCAATTGAACGCGGGGGCAAAAATAATAATAAAGATAAGTTGCATGGGTCAGCAGAAAAACAACAGTGACAGGTGGTAATGTTACAGAACATATGTACATAGCGTCACAGCATAGGTTGAAATATATAGCCAGTCAAAATCAACATTAAACTTTAACGTATGACTTTCTATGGGCAGAATAAGCCTCACAAAGATCTCACATGGGACATCTTATGAACACATCTCTTCCTGGCCGCGGGGAAGAGATACTTTTCAATGTGAGAGTGAAAGGAAACTCCGAAATGTCTTCCATACTCTATGATGATACTTTTTTTAGGTCATTCGAGAAAGAATTCAAAAAAGAATGTCCGCGAGGCGTGAATCACCCAGATTGTCAAATACGTAAGCCAGGAATGAGTTGGAATTGTCAATAGTGACCAAAATGAAAGTCGTGGGCTACACTGCAATATCCGTATTTGGTCACTAACTAACCTCTTGCAATTCCTCATTATTTGCTGAGGCGTTTTCTAACCAAATGGATAATGGATTCTCTCAATAGAAAATGTGAAGTTTGAGTGCACTTAATATTAAGTATGCTGTTCTAACTTAAGTACGTAGCCCGGCTTAAATAGTAAATACTCTCAGATACAAATGTTCGGAGTATAAACTGATTTTTTTGAAAAACTCGTCGTCATTATTTTTTTTCTAAATATTTTTTAGACTTTTTTCCGGTATCATTCGTTTGGAGAAAGTTGATTTGCGCCGGCGATGCATTTGGAGAAAAAAATCTGAGATATTGCAATCTCCAGTGAAAATCCAGTGAAAACAGTATCTAAAAAATTGCAAAAAAAATATAGAAAAGAAGATAGGACGATTAGATTTTTAGGCTGTTTCGGCTAGTCCAAACTGTTCAGAAATTCATCCTTGAAGCGTCTTTTCCTGTCGGTTTTTACTTAAACGCACGATTTCCCAATACTACGGTTTTATACTGTACCGTCCAGAAAATATTCGAGTTTCGTCACGGATTTCGTCCACCACCAAAATACTGGATAATATTTGTGTTCAAGTTCAGTTTCCCGCCCGGCATTCGCCGTGTTTTCCTCCATGGACCACAGAGCTGGAGATGAGGTAGCTGAAATGTTCCACTAATGGTCAACCATTAATGAAACCTCGTTCAATTATTTTCTCTTGGAAAATGTTCACATACGTATCTATGGGTAGAAGATTGGAAGTACAGTGGAGTAGTTTACTACGTGCTTTTGAATAGATTGCTATTCATTCACTCACGTCCATCTATTCTTCCCTTACTTACTTTTCCGGGCAGATGTGTTCCAAGTCCAAGTGCTACGAAGTACATAGACAGCAGACAGACACAGACAGAGAGACTAATGATCCTCTTTTATACGGAAGCACAAAGATTGACAAAAGGACTTGGACATGACATGACAGTCTACAACTTGAACCTACACAAAATATTACCATTCATTCCCACCAGGCTAAATCATAGAAAATAAATACTATCCTTAGAAATAAAACTGAAGCTCACGGTTCTCCACAGGTTTTTTCCATCAACGATTTTTGTTAGTTTTTGCAGAAATTAGTATAACAGGGATGTGTGTCTGACTTTTCCTAAACTGTGAGGTTTTTACCTTGCGTGTGCAATGGTTTTTCCCACTTCCGCATTCATAAATCAGTAAAGTGCCCTAAAAAGGTAGGAAAGTCGGGTACCACGAGGATGCTAAATGAGAGTTAAAAGACATCAAGTGAAAGTGCAGTAATGCATTCGTCAAAAATGCGGTGGACTGTGAACCTGCATAGCAGAGCTGGGGATTTCTTCCTCGTAGAAATAAACGATAAGCCGTCATTTGACAAAAATTGTGTGATATCCTTTGTTTTTTTTAAGACCGAGATATCTGACTATTCATCACTTTCAGAATTTCCCACCCATCCAATTAGTAGACTGGGTGCACTGGTTTCCGCCTTTCGCGCTTACCTTTCCATTTTCCTTCCAAGTTGTAATGAAAGGATAAATTAGCAATTTTGGCTGAAGGCTGAGAAGTTGTATTCCTTGCGTACGTGCGTAAGTGCTTATACAGTAAGTACAGCTGAACAAATTGCCATGACGATGACAAGAGTAGACCGTAGACTTGGCCGGGTTAGAAAATGTTGAAGCAGAAACAAATCTATGAGGCTAAATTTTAAATCTCCCCATACTTCAAGTCAATCGAATCAAATTAGAGTTGGTGGAAGCAATTCTGGGTAGAAAGTCGTGAAAGTCCCACTTGATGGGTTTTTCCTCTTGCCTTGTTGCTTAGGCAAGGGAAAAGGAAGTTGCCAACTTTTTTGCGAACACGAAGACATGTGAATTATGAGAGTTCCTCGTTCCATGGGTTGCTAAGTGAAGTGAATGCCAAAAATGTGTCCGTTCTCATTACACAACACACTCAGTGTTTCTGTACATACTTTATACACACAAAATACATGCATGCACGCAGGCGGTACCAATTCTTCAATAAAACCATGCATAAGAATTTTGCACGAGCATCTATCTGTGTACTTATGAGTTAAGTCCTAGGGACTTATGCAGGGAGACGTTTTTCAGACAAGAGAAATCTATATAATTTGCATTTAATACTGATTTATAATCTCTTCGCCCAGATTTATGTCATGCTCAACTTTCCAAGACTTTTGTACACCAGTCGAGAATTTGTAGACAAAATTAGCGAATCGAAAACTAGATCTTGTGTATTTTCCATAAAAGGCGTGCGTGCGTAGATCTCTCTACGGAGATAATACTTCTTAGAAAATCTGGGGTAACCTTAAGTCAGATTGTGCAAACTTTAGTGGAGATTACTATGCAAATTAATCGAAAATCGAAGGATTTGACTTTTTAGCCTTTCGACCACGAATTATTGATTAATTAATCGTCTCATTCGATGCCACTGTGTACCTACTGGAAATCTAGGTTTGTGTGTCCAGCAATTACGAACTAAACTTTCAAGGTTGATAGATTGGCGAACTTTGACCACTTCTTGAGAGATTGGCAATGTAATTAATCCAATTCTGAGCTTTGCAGCAGACAATTTCAATCGGAACGTTGCTGGGGTCATACACATGAATGCATCAGATAGATGCTTAATAGGGTTACTTTTCCGTTTTTGTTGGGGGTTCGAGGTCTTCGACAGACAATGTTTTTTT
>JAQFYE010003706.1:0-14697 GCA_034694305.1 Protaphorura glebata
TAGGTCAATATCAGCTCAAACGACTTTCGCATGCATCTCCCAGCATTTTAGTAAGCAGCCGCGGATAATATCAAAGGCAACCATACCTTCAAATAAGATAGCGGTTGAAGAAAAAAGTGTAAATAAAAGTTTAAAAGTATGATAAAATAAGTCTTACCGTATTTGATCTATTAGAACCCCCGGGATCAATTAAAAATTTGTCTCCAGGTCAATCGCTTTCTCAACTTTCTCCATACGCGTGCATGGAGAAAGTAGAGAAAATGACCAGGGTCTGATAAAGAACGGGTTCTATTAGAGCAAAGACTGAACTACACTGTGCAGGGAGTATTTTCGGCAAGGTGGGCTAATTTGGCTCCCTTCAGGGGGAATGTGTCAATTTCGGTCATCCGTTAACGACATGAGCCTGCGGATGTCCCAAAGCAAACCAGATAGATAGATAATAGCTTTTCATCCCATCAACCTTCGCAGGGATAACTATTGTAAGCAAGTGGACCGGATTTAACGACAGGAAGAAGCGGAGGGGGAAATGGGCACACTCGCACCAAAGTGGAGCAAATTAGCCCACAATACCACACTCAATATAATGCTGACCCCGGACGGGCACGATACCTGATGACTGGAGGAAACATTCTAGATATTCCAGAACTACATCCAAATTATTGATTTGGTCGTAAGAAATTGAAGTGACATCCTTCAGTTTGTTCTTATCTTCAGTATTTTGATCAGGCGGTGAGCTAGGTCCAGATCCACTAGTAAATCTCTCGTCCAAACTTCGCCCTCCTGTAAACCAAAATGAGATAAACAATGAGAAATAAAGATGGATCTTAATGACAGAAATTAACGAGTTTCGGAAGGGTTAGGGCGGATAATTTGTTCGGTTATCCGCAGTAACCGCTGAAATGCTCTGAACGCGCGTCGTAGTAAATACTTCCTGGTTTTTCTTGTACATGTGAAATTCAACTGCTAAAGATTAACTCGAGAGTACGAGCAAACGTATTCAGAAGAAATAATCTCATACTTCATTTTGAACTGAAAATTAACTTTCTCAACTATGGCGAATATGATAGCATTTTGGCAGATTTTTTAAAACAAATTGTCGTACAATTTCCTCTTCCAGTGTACCGAACTGACCTAATAGGTCACCCTCCTTCCACGTAAACGACTTTCACTACTTTCTCCATTATGTTACACGTAGGAAGCTGGAGGGAAACCCGCGTTATATTGAGCCCAGCGTTATATTCAGCACCAGCGGTCTATTAGGTCATTTACGGTGTTTCCATTCCGACAACTGTATGACTGTTAATTTTGGCCCAACCAAAAGCCGACCTCACAGGGGATCATCAAAACTGAATGGTACAAGAAATCGACTGGAATCCATAGGATTTACTGGAGACTAACTTCTATCCAGACCTGAGTTAAACTTTTTGATAATTCTGTCTTGAAGTCGACACATACATAAGTTCCATGTATCATTTCGAGCATATTCTGCGAAAGCAGAAATATGTACATATGGGTATCTCTAACAAATCATCTTAATATAATTACACGCAAACACGAGACTGGTCGATTTTTCCACTACTTTAAAAGTATTCCAATCAATTCGCCCGTAAATAAAAGTTTTGGATGTACGCCTATGAAACCCAGACTTTGAGCTTATTCCATGGAACACTCATAATTTACTGTGAGAAATACTTTACTCTGAATTATCATTGGAATATAGGGGCAGTTTTACAGAAACCGATAAATCGTTATTGTATATCTTTGAGTTGACTGTTTTCGTCTTCCACCCGAGACCCCGACACCATTAATACTACGTGTAATAGACTTTAATCGCCTAGCCCCGCCCATTTGCTAAATTACATCACCATCGAATAGTTCCCTTCAGTTGAGTTATTATTGTCAGTCAACTACTGCTGATGCTTCGCCATGCCATAAAATTGATGACATAATGGTGAGAAAAGAGAAAATAGGGTAGGGATTGCACAACATGGTTGATTAATGTCTGTGTCATCTGAACCAGCGGATTCTATTGATTCCTCTACGGAACTGACTACTGACTGGTAAAATGTTTGGATTGACTAAACAAATAAACGAGGACACACGCCATGAAGAACCTATATACGAGCAAAATTTATGAAAAGTAGCCATGTTGACTTCTTGTCCTAGCAAGGAATCTATTTCACGTATTATATTAAAAATCGTCAGGAGCGATCATTTCTAATATCCTGGGTCACGAATATGTAGGTATGTGGATAGGTTGATGACACATTATTTCCCGATTTCTCATTATTAGCAATGTACTGTATTGGCATTTCAGTGATTTCAGGACAGGCGGGAACGGCGCAGTGTAGTTAATACCTGGCCGCTTGTACAATTTATTTTCGAAATTGTTGTTGAGCTAGGAATTTTAACTTTGCAAGGTAGTTGGTCGTCAAAGAGGATGGTTTAAATGTCTGGGTCGACAACTCCTCAAGATTAACTTCTCATAGAGAGGATGATACACCTCATTCAAACAAAGAGGTATAAAATTCGGAAGGCGAAAAGGAATTGAAGAGGTTTAAATGATTATTTTTACTAACCGCTACTTCAAATAAATTCCTGCCCTTGGATTGGTTGTTTCGATTGTTTCAATTTCTTCACATTAATCCAAAAAATCTGCCGACAAGATGGTTATCTGTACCATAACATTGTACTTAGGAATCAGGATGTCGAATGCGCCATACTACTGCATACTTTGATTTTCTATTCTTTGTCCAGCCGACCTGGATTTTACATTTAAAGTTCTATCCCTGTGCATTCGTAATTACATCAGGGCAGGGATTGCTTGCCGCGTGCCATCGCCATTGACTGCTTCATTAAATTGATTTCGCAAATTGAAGTGGTTGAAACCCACAAAAACAGTAGCCATGATAATACAGCGCTTGTACCATCACCATGGTTTGAAATCGAAATCAAAATGATCGGTCCTCGGTTAACTATTTTGACTTGTCGACTAAAGACTAGCAGTTAGAACCTTGAAGATTGAAAATGATGAATACTGATGACTAAAATTAAAAATTGATTTGAAATCATTTGTGTTTCTTTCGGTCGGCCTTTGGCCATGTCAATTATGAACCTGTAGTACTCTGTTCACCGTTTCATTATCATCATCATGCAATTTAGCCTTCGAAACTTAACTCAAATTAAATAGCCATGTCTGGACGACCGATTTACTTGGAGGACATAATTATTTTGGGTTTAGTCACATTTGTGTTAAGTTTTGGCGAACGCGGACGTTACAGGTTTGTATCGCAATATACGGATTAAAATGTCCACTGCTAGTGTATGCGCAGAACCTTCCTTCGACTTCGATAGATTTAAATTCGTTTTTTTATAAAAATATTTTCCAATACTCTCTCGCCGCGCGCTTCGTTCATCTTTAGTGGGGAGCATGATCTGTTGATCCTCTAACATTCTGCAATGAAGAGCGTATATTTCAGAAATCCAGGACTCGAGAATACAATTCAGTATATTATAAAATCCACCCATTAATCGAGACCACTATTTTATTAAAACCAGCTTTACAGAGCAACCTAACACCATACGCATATATCTGAGACAGTAGCTTCTATTTCGGGTGTTTTAATGGAGGTACTTAATTATCACTTGCGATACTGCATTTTGGCGAACTCGAGTTTCCTAGTAAACGGATGCCACGACTTTCTTCTCGAAAGTATAAAATGTCACCCTAAGTCATAATGACCCATCCAAGTATTCATGCCTGTAGAAAGTGTTACCTTTCCATTTTACGTAGGGGAGGTAACCCTAGGAGTAGGACGAGAAAAACATTTGAAGGAACCACTTTTTGCAATGCGCCCTCTCGAAGGTTGGACTTGGAAGGCGAACGGAGAAGTGCCAGCAACATAGAGCTACGGATGAAATCGCCGTTTTAAATGCCTAATATATTATAAATCATTCTTGAAGCCCTTACTTGTAAGCGAATTATCACGAAGCGTCAAAGCGTCCATATCGGCATAAACTCTAGGAAGAAGGTCTGGACTTCTATTCCCGGACTTCCTTCCGCCATTCTCTCGAGTCCCCGATTCATCTAAACTGCGACCGGATCCAAATTTTCTGGATGACCCAGGTCGAAGCGGTTGAGGTGAGTCCTTAAAATATTTCAGTCTAGACGATGATAAGGGGCGCGTCTCATCAATGTCATCCAATGAAAGCCTCGAAAGTCTGCCTCGGAAAGAAAACAAATTAATCGATATGTAGAACAAGAAAATAACGAAGAAACTGGACGAGTGGATTTGTGATTATGAATTGGGATATCGCATCGAGAGTAAGTGAAAACGAGACAGTCAAGTTTGGCGATGTCACATTCGCAGTTCACAGGGTGTGCCGGAATAAACGCTCCAACTATTAACAGAGGCATGCTGGAGGTCATAGTTAACTCAAAGAATAGAGCGGGTAATCACATTTGACATTTAGTGATCAGCATAACACATAGCTAATTGAACTGTACGACCTCAGTATTTTAAAAGCACTGGGGATTATACTATAGACTTTCTTGCAGTCTAGACTCCTGACTTGTGGGGTGGAAATAAGCATTCTTTGTTAAATGACGGCTTATCGTCGATTTCAATGAAAAAATCTCACAATCCTAATAAATGGGTTCAGAATTCACGTCCCAGTAGTATTTATGCCTCCATACTTGACTCTCATAAAACCCTGGGCATCGGTGATAGCTGCATGTGTTTCACCAATACAGAAGTTATTTAGGGAAGACCCCTAGTAGTAGGAAAACACTAATTTCGAAAAATACCCCCCTTAAAACAATTATAGGATATTATTGCTAATAGCTAAAATCAAAACATTGAGGGATTATTTTGACCCATCTTGTATATACTGTGCATTGTTTCAGGAGGAATAGCATTTACAATTTCGTGTCTAACCCCGGCCGGCTTTTTAGAACCCTTATAATACACTTGATCAATATGACTGACTATCGAGCCAGTCGTTTTTCGGGGGTACGTATGTGTGTGTTTGGTGACAATCAATAACGAATCCATAATACGCTGTCGTGTGTGAAAGACATATGAACCTTATATGGACAAGTAAGAGCAATTCAATTCCATCATCATTGAATATACATGACCCATTTGGGCCGGCGAAAACGAGAAATCGGTTCTTCTGACTCGGGCGGCCGACTAGTATAAATATCTGTTTCGCAAAATTGCTAATGAGTTAGCTTTATTTTGGAATCTGGTAAGGGACGGTATTCGAGCGTAAAGTTAAGAAGACGATAAGTGAATGACCGATTACGAGCATTCCATTCCGGCATGATCGATGTCACAGACTTTCACCACTTTCTCTTGAAATTAAGAAAGTAGAAAGACCTGTCTTAACTCGGATTCCGCCTTCTAATCAGCAAATTACTGAATAAGTAAAAGCTTCAGAGCTGACGATTAGGAGACTATATAGTTTTCGTATAAATTTCACATCAAGGTAAACCGCCCGAGATTAACTATTGTTTCAAATGTCCGGACTCCGGAGGACACATTTGTCCGTCATAGTTTAAATTACTTTCGTATTTTTCAATAATATGGCGCTTCTGTTGTGGTGATTACGATTTGTAGTGTCGAGTTATAATTCGGAAAATGTGCATTCCATTGCATTTTTTGTAGTTGGATGATACTATCTCTGTTCCACGAAGCCCAAAAGAAATGCAATTCGTCTATTTATATTTTACAATGCGGAGTTATTTTCTTCGTTAGTTTAGATGCATGCAAGATTATATTGTACTGGCATCTTACTGTTCAAAGGCAAATAAATAAAATAATGTGACATTAGGATGCCTTTGTTGTATTTCCGCAGTCAAATATTTTACGAAACCAATAAAGTTGGAAGAGATTATGTATCTTCATGCACATTAAAATATTTGATAAGAATTATTGTTTTGCTTAATCAGATAAGTATCACTAATTTTATCGAGTTGTGTTTTCTGTGCACGAGCATACATTTCGTTTCTAGAGTTATTCTAGTAGTAGGTTTGTAAAAATGATCATTCCTTTGTTGTCGGTTAAATGGTTCGAATGTTGAAGACGGTTTACTATGAAATTGCTGAACTGATAAACTAACTGATCTGGAAGTTCGAAGGGTATTTCGGAATGGAATGTTTCAAAAATATCATTCAATAAATTGAAATTGTCGCCAAGAGCCGACAAACGTGTCCTACTCTCCTACTTCATCTCTGCACGGGGATGTTAACTTCGACCTAAGTTTTAACAATCAACTATGCTAAAATAAAATGGTCCGCTATATTTAGTCATTCCAGTCGCAAACAAGAAATTTAACTGCTCAAGTTCTTTCGTCGACAAATTTTTCGATTATGTGTCACACATTTTTGAAATATGATTACTAATTTATGCCTTCCCAAGTATGCCTAGGCACATATATTACTGAACTAGGAAAGTGTTTGTCCGATTAGAATTAGATACTGGGACCCTAGTAAAAACCGGGCCTTTCACCAACTTTCTCCAAATTGGTCCTTACGGAGAAAGTGGTGAAAGTCTATTCCTTTGAGCTGACCGTAGTAAAATACATACAAGCGCAGGCTAATCTGTCATTTACTGTAGACGTGTGCGACTGTGAAAATATACTAATTACGTCGGCATTCGGCAATAAGAAATCGACGTAGAATTTTAATACACAGACACAATTATATTTCTTCCAGAGTAGTCTATTAAACTAATCCTAATTAGCTATGCAGGAAAAACTAAAATTTTACACTCAATCACCGTCCCATGTGAACAAACCGTGACCAAAGCATTTTCCTCAAACAGAACGATTAACCATCATGCATATCATTAATTCATTGGGCATTTCTCTATCGACTCTCAGCGTCAAATTACCGCTGAGCTTATTAATAATTGATTCATCGACAAGGACGAACGAGTTATATATCGGAAAGCTTGGAGTATTGTATTTGACCAACGAATGGATAATTACGATTCCCAGAATCGTCATCGTCTTATGTAATCATTAATTTTGTTTGTATTCTATTCTTTACGAGAACAGCGACAAAATTAAGTGGAAGTCCGTATTGTATCTATTGTTACCCATACTTTAGGCAAATTTAACTCAATGCTGAAACCTCTCAAGAGAAATACTAAGCCTTTGGAGGTTCGCCTTGAGCTTCAGGTTAAGTATCGATTATCGATCTAATTATTTTTTAATTATAACGCTATGAATGATGCGTACACGCTTATTGCAATTTTACATGTAATGGAAACTTAAAGAAATGTTCCAACTACCCCGATACAGACATGACGTCATGACAAAAGTATTCTCGACTAAATGTCTTCCTAAATTACTTTCTGTCGACAAATTGCCTGAAATATTGCCCCTGGTCGGATCGGATCATATCGACTTTTTGATGAAAACGTATCAAACATTAGAGTAGTATTTCTCTAAAATAAATCTATCGTTGCATGGACTTTCGTAGCGCTGGTAGCTTCAGCTTGGTATATTTCTGACGCACCGCTAATGCAAAAAGGTGGATAGGGAAATAAATATGTCTGTATTCTTTTTCCAGAGATTTGCAATTAAATACAAAATACAACTAACAGCTAACACTGGCATATGACAGGTATAAATAATAAGCGCTGACCAGCCAAGTAGTTCAGTTGGTTGGAAATGTCTCAAGTTATTCCGAAAATATCCACACATCGTCAGTTCCGGAAACAAAAATTTTTATTACCGGTTACCATGCTACGAGCTACGAGAAGTCGCGTAATCTTCACTGTATCGACAAAAAAACCGTACAGGGTGTTTCCGAAAAGACACACAATGATTTGGTCATTTCTGCCGCGTGGTTACAAAAATGTATGTTACAGTCGAGGTAAGATCTCTTCAGGATTTATTTTTTCAGCTTAATAACGAAGGCAATTTCCTCTAATTACAATTTAGCATGAATTTTTTACGAACGCAAATTATACAAATGGTAATTAGAATAAATTATGTTCACTTTGAGCTGATAAATTAGAAATTAAGTACTGGATTGATTGATTTGATTTGACTGTGACATAAATCCTTGTAGCTACGCCATAAAATGAACAAACAATAAATTGTGCGTCTTTTCGGAAACACCTTGTATTTCTTCGTGTAAATTAATAGGTTGGCTTGCCATTGATTGCCCGAAGCCGAAGGTACCCCTTGATTTAGGGAATTATTCGAGTAGGATAGTAGGAAAACTGCTGCTACCACCAGACAATATGTGTCCGATGGATTGAACACACATCACGGCGAAGTAGAAAGCTGCACCTTACTGAAACGGACAAAAATAAACGCAGTTAACTTACGTAATGGCACTTGGTGGTCTTTTCCTGGCTGAAATCCCCCAAAGGTTATCACTCTCTCTGGGAGTAAAGGGTCTTTGCGTATGAACAGGACGAATTCCAGTAGGATTATTTGAGGATGTGGACATTGAGATTGTACTCCCCAAACTTGAAGATAAGACATCTCCAATTGAAGATTTCGAGCGAAGAATGGAAGTACTGGTTGTTGAGCCTAAGCCAAATGGGGCTTGGGTTTGATGGGGTTCACCCCAAGCAGTTCCTGACCTTACTCCTGTGGTCAACAATTGTAACCTTGTCTCTTGAATAATTTTTGTGCAAGATTTTATACTTGTCGGGAGTTCATAGAATGGCCGACTCGCAGGAGACGATGATTGACCGTGCCCACTCATTGCTCACAAAACCGTGACAGTCAAATTAATTTCAATTCACTGTCAAACTTGGGCCGCACCATCCATTCATTTCACAAACTAACGAGAACCGCCTATGTAAAACACAGATCTAGCTGAGACATGCATCAATCATGTAAAGTGCCCTGGTAACGAACATTTACGGTTTCACCGAAGATAAAATCTTTTCCAAAATTTCTGGTAATGAACAAACTTTTATCTGCCGACGTTTATATTCGTGTTCAGTACACTAGATGCAACCTAAACCTAACGGGATGGTTTATCCAATTTTTACATGAAAAGTGGTTTCCTTGAAACACAAAGCTAGGAACGTATAACAAAACCCACGCAATCAGAATGATGACAATGTCATGACCTTATCGGAAGTCACAAGGACTAAGACGTAGAAAAGTAAAGTACGTGTGTTGACCTAAGAGTCTAACCAGCAACTGAATCTTGAAAATCTTAGGAGGCTATGTAAATGTAAATCCAGCGAAAAGTGAGTCAGTCAAGTCAAGTCACAAATCAACGACTTCGTCACCATGGTGATGTGACTGACAACAACCAGTCGATTCCACCTTTCCTCGTCGCCTAGCTCGTTCATGACTAAATAATGTCGGATTCTAGTTGGAATTCGGACCTACAAACTAGACACACTGTTTTTACATATGTAGAGAGCAGACTCATTAAAAATTGAACTCATAAAGTGAAACTTTAAATTGGAATCCTACGATTCTATTGACACATGAAAACAGTTGTTTCAAAAATCAGATTCCGTTAAAATAAATTTTGAACTCACAAGAAATACGACTGTAATGTCAACTTTACTTTTCCTTTAACCTTAACAGTGCAAATCACTTTAAAAAATGCAAAAACAAATTATCAATAATTAAAAAACTGAGGTGAATCCCGATTTCGTTTCGTGTCAGCAATCCGAGTCAACACCGCACATTAGCTGAGAATTTAACAATTTGAAGAATCGGGTTTTAACGGTAGACCTATATGATGGAAGATTGGTTCTAACGTTTCCTTGATTTTGTCGTACTCTAAGCTCATTTTCTCTTGAAAATCTTCGTCATTCAGCGCAGTCGCTTCTAATTCATCAATTTTTCCAAGGAATTCCTCCATCAAAGCTTCCGCGGTCTGACAATAGCAAAGAAATTGATAACATTTTGTTAAAAATCTAAACGCTGCTGTTCTGGTAATTCACAGCTCACCTGTTTCTCTGTACGTCTTTTCTTGACAGAAGCCTCGTCATCTTCTGCTGTGGCCCCAGCTGTGAAATTTTCCAATTTGTCCGCCATTTCACGAGCACTCTGAAAGGATGACGACAAGCGTGATCTTACAGTTTCTATTTTATTTTATTTTGAAAGGGTTATGGGGGGGGGGGGGAGACACAATTAGGAAATTAAATAACTTATACCTGGATAACTTCCGGAGGAAATCCCGTGAGCTGTGCTACGTGTAAACCAAAGCTTCTATCACAAGAACCCGATTCGACTCTGAACAACATGGTAAGGCCAATCTCATTCGCCGTTGCAGTGACATGAACATTGCGAACCGTGTCAACCTCATGCGCTAATTCTGTCAACTCATGGAAATGGGTCGCTAGTACCGTGAAACATTTAACTTTTGAAGCTAAATGGCTGCAAACAGAGAAATCATTAGATTAGACAAAATTAGGATCAAGATAAAATTAATAATAAATTGAATTCGAAAGGTCTTTGTATTAGTATTTCTGCATAACTAATCTAGATCTAGAATCCAATGTAAAGTAAGTCAACTCACTGCGATATGGCCCAACATAAACCAAAACCGTCGTAGGTAGATGTACCACGTCCTAACTCATCAATAAGAACCAGGGAATCCGCTGTAGCTGTCTGTCGAAGTCAGGCAACAATTAGTCTTCTATGAAGGGCACTAATGTAATTCAAGTAAAATTAAAATTACAGTGGATAACGTACTCTCAGAATGAATGAGGTTTCAATCATTTCGGCCATGAAAGTTGATACTCCTTTGATGAGGCAATCCCCAGCACCCACTCTAGCCAAGATCGAATCAACTATCGATACCTGGGAAAAAAGTAAATTGAATACATCAACCGTAAAATAATATCTATTAAAGGATAGTGATGATAGTGCAGATATCTGATATCTGAAGTGAATTAATCGGATTCAGGTAATAAGACAATTGAGTATCTGATAAAAACTTAAATATAACTGCATTATGACCGACCTCTGCTTTATCAGCTGGAACGAAACTCCCAATATGAGCCAAAAGTGTGGCAACCCCAACTGAGCGAAGAAATGTACTCTTTCCACCCATATTAGGTCCAGTCACAATGTAAAAAGACGGTCCATCTAAGAGTGAACAAAATACAAAATCAAAACTAAACCAGTGAAAAATTAAATGAAAAAATCTTTAATGCGTGGGTACAAACCTTTGCGAAATTCCATGTCGTTAGGAATAAAGCTAACTCCAGGCTGGGCCTCAACGATTGGATGCCTGAAAATTAATCATTCGTAAATGCTTTGCTTATCAAACATTTAAAATTATTTTTCATTTATCCTTAAATATTTACCTGACTTGTGTGAAGTTTAAGATCCCAGTCCCGCGGGGATGGAGAATTGGACGTACAAATGGGCACGAAGCAGTGCTGGCCACAACAGCTAGACTAATGAACACGTCTAATTTCGCCAAGATCGTGCCCAGCTGCTCCAAATTTGTGTGATACTCACCTTGATATTCAAATCACATGAAATATTTAGACGCTGATTTAAAAGAAAGTAAATGACAGGCAGTAATAACAAGCATTTTCACTTACAAGCGATTACGAGGAGTTCCTCCATAAAATCCTTCTGCGCTTCATCGTAAAGTGCCGTTTTGGCGCAGTATCGTTCATTGAGTCTGGTAAGCGTATCGCTTGTGAAGCGAACACCTGACGTCACAGAGCCAACAATGGAAAATTCTTTGTTGTTACGAATGGCCTTCTCATCCTAGAAAAACGAACACAACTTGTTCATTGCTCCCTAACATATTACTATACGACATGCTGAGCTCGCGATTTGAATAGCTCTATGGAATTTCTAGTTCACAACCAATATGTACCTTTAGGGTGACTCGAAGAACAAAACCACCATCTTTTGGACTCCACTCCAATTTGACACCAGATTTCTTGTCATCCAAATTATTCTCTTCCTGCACCCTCTGAACCTCTCTCTCCATTTTCGCCTTCAGCTGATCCATGTCCTCCCTTAATACTTTACAGCAAAGAGTAAATTATAAAAACGCAATTCAGAATTAGTTTCTCCAATAAGTAAATAAAAAGCAATAAAACATACACGCCAACGAGTCGTCAAAATCTGGCCTGACCATAAACTCTCCTTTCTCCGCTAATGACAAATCCAGAGTGGCTTGAATCATGTCTTTGAATTTTTCAAAATCAGGGGCATGAGATTGTAAGGGTTCAATGAAGAAAGTATTCAACACGACAGATTTTTCACTAGCATGATTTTCCAGAGCCTCAATAAGTTTTGGCAATTTCGTCAAACAAAGATAGGTCCTAAAACGAAAATATTACCTTTATTCTTGGGTATGCTTTTTTATTATTTAAAATATTTCCACGCGGCAGATAAATTATCTACAATACCGTGTGTCTAGCACTAAATTAAAATACATACTTGTAGCAGTCCAGGAGTGTAGCCTTTTTTCGTTGAAACTTCCGTGCCAAAACTTGGCAATCAGGAATCCGTCTTAAATGTTCTTCATGGAGAGCTTGTCGCAAGGCCAAATCATTCATGAGTAACTCAACCAGATCTAGCCTTTCTTCCAAAGCGTCTTTCGACATCAGTGGTTGTCTTAAGTATTGAGATAGGAGACGATGACCTTGTGCAGTTCGACAATGGTCAACAATTGAAGCAAGGGACGCAGATCGAGTAGTCTCATAAGGATTAGCTGTCAAATGCAGTGCTTCACAAGCTGCCGAGTCCATCTTAACGTAAATATTCATATCAAATGGGCACAAGGTAAATTGGTTCAAGAAGTCTTCATTCGTGACCAATTCAAGGTACTTGAGAACTCCTGCCAAAGCAGATACTGCCACTGTTTTTGATAACTCTGGGTTTGCTGCCAAATTCTGCAATTCCTTTGCTTTGATTCGAAGTACACGGCTTAAGTCTTGATTTATATTACTTGTCCCAAAATCTGAGCCTTTTTTCTCCGTTATGAGAATCCCATTTCTTTCCAATACCTATAATGTCAACATCAGTAATTAGTATCGCTGATGCTAAAATACTAACTAAATTTGTTGCAGAGTAAGGGCATACCATTCGAAGTTGTGTTAAATCTTCAGATTGAGAATTTGAAATTGAGATGACTGCCTCTTTTGGTGACAATTGAACGAGGACAGACTCCAAGTTGGACAGGGCATCATTGTCAATAAATTCAATCAAGTTGATGATACATTCATTCATATTGACAAGAGCGACACCGATAACCTATTCAACATCATGTTTAAATAAATTAGCATTTATTGCTATTAGAATTTAGTATACAATTTTAATCAGGCAACACGTTCGGGGTAAAAAGTTGGAAGCTTCAAGTGTCCTGGTGACAAGGTTAAAATATTTTTTGTCGAGGTAAAGTTTAAGTAAAAACGATTGGACTATTTCAAAAAAGTTGTTAGAAGGTTTCATTGTGAGAAATGGTCTACAATGTTACAATTTTAATTTCTACACGGTACACACCTTGTTCTTGTCTGCGGCTGCAATTTTGATTCCAACTACTCCATTATTGACATTGACCTCTGCGTTGCTAAATAGTAAGTCCTCAAATTGAGTCAAGTTGCCTGGAGATCCCTGTACGGATATAAAATGGGAAATTCAGATCAGAATTAATTTTATCGATTATAAAAATATCTAAGCTAAGCATGTAATGGTTCTCTACTGACCTTGTATTGAGCCCACCAATCATTCTTTCCTCGATTGACCCAAACTTCAACTCTGTTCTGTTTTATAAGGAGGAGATCACGAACGTAGACTTCAAACTCATGTCTCCTTAGGTTGATATAGTCAACAGTCAGAGAGAGATTTTTATTGAGGAGTTTTCTGAGTGAATTCCGAGAAGAAGTCGGAGAATCTTCTGCGGCTCTAATCGCGTCTCCTCCATACAAACTGTAGTATTCCTCTCGATCAAAGAATCGAATCGTAGTTGGAGATTTCTGAGGGAAAATAAAAGTATCAATGAATATCGCACTATAAAAACCCTTACAATTTTCAATGGCGGGTAAAATATATAAGTCTTGGAAAAAGTGGAATGACTTTCTACCCTACAAAAGCCACAAGTGTGGTCAGGTCACTTTAAAATTTTTGGAGTTGGATCTTTTAGTTTTAAGAATTTACCTCCGGTAATTTCGTATACGCAGAGAGAAAGTTATCCTTATCCTCAACAACAGTTTCTGAAAAAAGTAACCAAATTCACTTTGTTGAATAACATTAATTGTGAATTTCAAATAATGATCACATTGAATTTTTCAAAACGAACCGACTTTCGAAGAAGCCATGGCCTCCGATTTGAAGTTCTACTATCAAATGTTAGACCAAGGTGCCACAACGATAAAAATTGAATAAAAATTATCCCACTTCCTTCCTTCGAACTCTGTAAAAAAAATGAATAATTATAATTATAGCACAACTTAACTTACTTTACAAAAATCCAAAGGGGGAACAATTAAAAATTAGAATTAGTGATTTGGCCGGTAGATTGAGTCTTTCAGAGCAGAACTGGAAAACATATATAACATATAACAGAAGGTCAAGGTCAAAGTAAGATTGACCTTTGGCATTGATATTGATGATTGATGCTGAAGGAATCAAACAAATGACTTGCAAAGACTGTTAAATTGATTAAGAACTTCAACACCTACGAGGTCCAAAGTCGATTATCGAATGCTGAATCCTATTTGTCTCAAT
>JAQFYE010003707.1:0-14692 GCA_034694305.1 Protaphorura glebata
TTCACGGTATATGCAGGACATATTGGGTAGTGAAGATTGTAGAAGAAAAAAGTAAGTAATTTATCAACGCACCCGACTCTGAACTGATGGTGAACAGACGATGACAAGATTGGAGAAAAGTGGTCCTCCGCCGACCGCATGCATGTGCTTATTTTTTCTCCTCCATAATCTAACCTAAACCATAAACCTCCAAGGCTAGGAGGGACTCATCTCGTTTTCCCTATCTACAACAGTGTTCGAATGAGTTACTTCAGGAAGTCTTTTGTGGTACATCTAATTTTTTTTAAATATGTGCTCTGTGCGAAAAGAGCAAGTGACAGGTCGGGATACGAAATAAAAATATTCAAAATTTTTTAAAAAAATTATTTGATACCGTAACGGCGAGAGGGAAATTTAGTATTTCGTGAATAGGGCAAAATACACGTACATAGAAAATATTCCTGTCGGGCCAGCGGTATAGATCCAACCCGTGCGCTTTCTCGTCCGCACCCGTCACATGACTTTTTGAATCTTGTCATCGTCTATTGAAGAGCGAGAAAAGTCACATTACATCTCTGCATGCTCCAATCAATCAGATTTATAAGGCTCTCTCGGTCTCAGATATCTAATCTGATGTAGTTAATCTACTTGTAATAGCGGATAGGGTATGCTTTGATTTTATAGCAGATCCAGATTTCAGATATCAAATCAGATACAGAAATATACGATCCTAGACAAAAATACGATATTGATTACGAATGTTTGTTTTTATTTTTTTTTACAGCAACTCGGTGGAGGCGACGCCCCAAGGAAAAGGAGGGCCAGACGAGACTAAGTTCTTCTCAACTACATTGATGGATCTCCCGACGAAACACTATTAAACTAAAATGTATTCGTAAATCGTAAGCGTACATCTTTCATCAGGAGCAGTTAGATTTAAGGAGTAGTTCCATCCTTTCATAAACGCATCTCTTGACAAAACTTTCCGTGTTTCCGCCATCTAATATACATCTAATAATACTTTCAATCTCAGTCTCATACTCTCAACATGGTTTTTTTTTCATTTTTCTGTTGTGAGATGTTGATAGACGAATCTAACCACAGAACAATGCATTTAATCGTCGTAGGTAGATCTAGTATGAATTCTTGTGTAGTAATCAGTTAATCAGTTTTCTACTAACTTTACTTGAGAATCGTATATCGACTTCTAGTTTTTACCCTAAGTCCTAGCACTCTTCAAGACCTTACAACTAGGATTTTTTAGGTTCTGAAGATTTTGGACCGGTTCTATGAAGTTACTTTTTCTTAATATATGGCAAATATTTCATTGTTAATTCCTGTAGACGGAAACGCTGTTTTGAGCTTTTTCGTTCATCCCAATACTAGGTGTTGTTAGTGCTCCGCACGAATCCGAATCCGAATTCAACTTTTGCCGGATTCGAGATTCGTGAATCCGAAACCGACCTAAGGATCCGCGAATCCGAATACGAATCCGTCTTTTATCGGATTGGAGATTCGCGAATCCGGATTCGAGCGAATCCGAATCCGACCAAATCCGGATTCGTGCGGAGCGCTACGTGTTGTATGGAACCAAGAAATTTTAGATTTTTTTTTCTTTTTGAGGTGGTTATACCTTTTTTCAGTGGTAGCCAGTGGTAGTCATAAAACTGCTGACATTAACTTTAGCGAATTTAGTAAACGTTTCTAATTTTCACTTTTATCCTGAAAAAATTTAAATGTTAGCGATATGTGATTCGACAACGCTGACGACTCACGACGCCCCCAAACGCGTCAATTGGGTGCAGTGACAGCCGAACGAATTGTTCGTTTGATAAATTGAACTAAGTGTTGCCAAGAGAAAAATTTAATACGTACTTCTCATTAAATTGATCTGTACACTATTCAGTAACCCTAGCGGTAGTGTACATTTTATACCACCAATCGAGTCTCTGTGTTAGTAAAGGTATTCTTTATTTAACAAGTTCAGGGTTTTTGTTTTCAACTTTATATCGGGCTAGGACATTCAAGGTGGTTTAAAAAGTTCTTGGAAGCTATGCATAATATTTGTTAAAAGATCAATTGATCTAAAGGAAAGTGCAGCCCTTTGGAATGATGTTGTGAATGCATTTAGATAATGATGCCCTACAAATATTTAAGGTCTATTTGGTGGGCAAGCATATCAATAATAAAGTATAGTTAAGATAAAATAGTGATGATTACAGTGCCTCCGGACCTATTAAAATTGTCGCAGAAGTAAAAATGATGAATTGATTATGATTGGCTTGAATTTGTAAGTTTGATTGTTGGAATGAATGAATGTGGACAGAACAGAAGAATTTGTTTCATTAAAAGTTTCATAATTTGTCATACGATGAAAGATTGAGTCATAAACTAAGTTAGAATGAAACAATGGGGCTTAACACACAATGAAAGCTGTATTATTAATGTACATGAGAAATAGAGGTACATACAGGGTGTCCATAAAAAAGCGCATAAGTTGGTTGATGATATTTTGGCTTAATTACAAGAAACTAAGTTACGGTCATGATAACTTCAAAAAATTTACTTTATCAAGGTAAACTATCAAAATAAAAATCCTTGGGAGAGTGGGGCAGATCCATAATACTAATGTCCGCTTTAAGTTAATAAAATTAGTGTGTGGCTGGCATTGATAAAATAAATTCTTAGAATTTATCCATAATTCCAACCTGACCGTAACACAATTTATTGTAACTATGCCAAAATGTTATCAAACAACTATGCGCTTTTACGTGGACACCCTGTACATGAAGTAGTCATCTACAGTTATGTAAGTTATTATATAGTCAATTTGGATAGTTGCCTAGTCAGTACGTTCAGAAATATTAGCAACAAAAATTGTGGCTCAAAATTTGGGGCCGTCATGATGACACTTTGTAGTACGAATAGACATAAAATTATGAGTCAATCTTTCATTATAAATTATACAAAGAAAGAAGGAACGGGATGTTGATTTTATATATCCAACCATCTAATAAGTACGTAGGATGTAAGTTTACCTAATTATAATTCATATCGCTGCTATGAATGTACGAGTGTAAAACCTAAGTTTTGTTGATTAAGAATAATAAGTGTAATTCGGAGTTATTGTCCATCCTGTGAATTTAACAGCGTTGTTGTTTCCTTTATCCATCAAGTGTTGGGGAGTCAATTGTCCATTTAGATTCCAACCAATTACAAAAATCTGGTCTGAATCACTTTTAGTGAAATTTTCAGTTGGTTTGCTTCTGCTTTGTCAATCAATGGGTTAACGCGTTGTCCACCCTCTTACGAATTATAATTCATTCACGGGCATTACAGCCCACGAAAGACGACACAATACCGGGTGGTCCAAGACCAACCTACTATTCGTCCTAATTTCCTCAATTTTAAGTTTATCTGAAAAGTGAGTTAGCCATTTTATTCGAAATTTAATCTTTTGAGCTGTGTCCAAATGCGCTGCGCGCTTCACAGCGCGCGCTGTCAATAAAAATGTAAACATAAATATCAGAAAATGAAAGACAAACTGAAATTTTGATTGCAGTGAAAATTTAAAAAATCCTCAAAAATTTTCAAGATTTTCAAAGAAAAAATTTCAAAAAAATTCGAACAAGTTTTTTTTATATTCCGAAAAAATTTTATCGGCTTATAAGACGTTGTTGAAATTATGGTACTAGTATGACTATGAGTATTAGTAAGACTCTTACTGTAAGAGGTGTGCATTAGCATAATTCTATCTGACTCCTAATCATGAAAAATGCCACGGCCAGGTATCGGGTCAATTTGGTTAAGTTAGAATCCGATAATTGGGAACATATCGGCTGAATCCATAATCAGAAACTCGGGACTAGGGATATATTGTATGTGTTCTATATTCGTACATTTAGTCGGATTATGTTAAAATCTGTCAATTCTCCGGTCTGCTATGACTACATCAGACTCAGATTCGGACGGCGCATTGCATTGTCAGGTAAAGAAAAATCTTACAGAAGAGGGTTCCAGAGTGTGATTTCGCGTTTGAAAAATTTCACTTTGACCTCATCATGGTGTCTCATACCTTGTATGTATTCCCTATATTATGAATTATCCTTTGAATATCAGATGACAAAATAAGACCGAAATTGAAGGAAAAGTACCTTTGCAAAGGTACAATTACTTCCACAAGGCTTTGCTTTCAACATTGCGAATACCAAAATCAGATTAATTTAGTTTAAAACCAATGATAGCAGTATTTTCATCGGATTCGGATCAATCGGATCAGTCAGAAATGGAATTAAAATTGGCGAGATTGCTTTAAATAAACAAAGTAAATGTAACTTTCCTAACATTCTCAAAACTTTGTCGTTGAGAACTACAATTTATTTATCATCCCCCAGGCTTGGCCGCTAGAAATAAACGTGTGGACATTTGGGATGAAAAATGCAAGAATATCAACATTAAAGGCACATTACTCCCGCTATTCATTTTATTTTTATTCATCAATAATATTTGATTGTTTTGATAATCGTAAAAACATTTTGATTGGTATTCATCCGTATTTTCTTTTATGCAATATTGTTGTTGCTTCATCGTATATCTGAGAAGCATTGATGAAGGTGCAGAACGGCTGATCACTACTTCGATCAGCCCAAATGACATCAATAATAAGGGCCATGGCCAGTTGAGCTGGGATTCGAAGAAGGAGAAGAAGGCCAGCTGAAACTGATATTCACACTGAAATTATAGAAATTTTTTACTGTAATAATATTTCTTTCAAAGCCGAAGTCGTTAAACGAGTAGATACAAGGAAATGACTTACGGTATTGAGCGTGAACATTCTTAAGGTTTGGGCCGATAGTCAGCATGCACGACTGTCACCGGAGGTTTCCAAAATTGTAATTTCAACTTCGTTGGCAACTCTCATGGCCTGTATGAGGAACTTGCTCAAATCATTCCTTTTTATACGGTGGCCGGTTGTAGTGAACGACCTGTAAGTGTAAACGCGGAAGCTCCTTAGACGCACAATTGTTTTTCAGTATTTTTCATTTCCTGGTCAAGACAATGAAAAACTTCACTGAACTGTTATTTCCGAAACCCGGAAAAGTAAACAGTATAATTTTTCAGCGTATTCATTTCCTGGTCGACTCTTTCAAGACAATGAGAAATATCCTGGAACCATCTTTCAGCGACCCGAATAAGTGAACAAACTACAAGGAAATGTTATTGAAATTAGCACTTCCTGCTTTGTCCTGTCACTGATGAATAAAAATTAACTTTACGCCTTAATGAGATTAAATATGTTATCGAATTGAGGAAATAATATGGTTTGAATAATTATCTATCTATCACCCGGTCCGAATATTCACATGAGCTGCAACAGGTATATTTGACGAAACCAAATGCCATCCAATGATCTATGCTGAGTATGCTGCATCTTATTTCCTCATCAATATTATTTTTTAATCCACTGAAAATCATACCTGATATATGTACACTTAAAA
The DNA here is from genome assembly GCA_034694305.1 of Protaphorura glebata. Lineage (NCBI taxonomy): Eukaryota > Metazoa > Arthropoda > Collembola > Poduromorpha > Onychiuridae > Protaphorura > Protaphorura glebata. The sequence continues at coordinate 5,478 of JAQFYE010003707.1, forward strand.
TACGATGCATTCTCTCCGACATATCCGACATAATGGTTTGATGTTTTGCATGCCATTTGGTAACTTCCCTAAATCAAATGGAAAGCAACCAATCCCGTACAAAAATGCGCTGTGAATGCTGTCAATGTGTTTGACTATGCCTTATTTGAAATCGAAAAGATTACCAATATTACAATTACAATTACAATTACAAGCTGGATTTCTTACAATTTAACAATTATTATTATTCTATAATTGTCGTAATTGTAATCGTGATTCCGTAATTAACTGCATTTACCTCCGTAAATTGAATTCTTTCTTTTCATTGCAATTGCTTGAAGGAGAATATTTTCTCCACTACTGGTTTTTCCTACTACTACTAGGGGTACGTGGCTCTAAGTCAAGTCAAAATGGAAAACAACCCATCCTCTACAAAAATACGTTGCCACAATTAATCGCCACGTATTACGACGAATGCAAATGATCTGGTTCTGGTTCATCATATAGTATATCTGATAAAAATATCTGATCTGATGAATGCTTTCGGATATTTGGTCGTGGGATTTAGTCATTTCACCACCACGAATTCCGGTGAACGGAAATTCTGGTGTGTAATTCATCACCTCATAAATACCTAAATTATCTTATAATGTCTGATAATAATGTCTGATGACCTGAAGAATGCTTTCAGATATTTGGTCGCACGATTTAGTCATTGCTCCATTGTAGGAAAAGTCACATGTGTTAGAGCGATTGGAAATTTAAATTCCTTGGCGCACTCGTTCAAGTTTTGCTACAGTCGCACTGTCTCCAAGGAGTTTCGTAAAATTAATTGTTAAAATTCTTTACAATTTTGAAATTAAAATTACGAAATAGTCAGTGAATTCATTCCAGGTTGTCCAGACTACCAAGAGAACATCAAATCCAGCCATTCACTGGAGAATTCAAATGTGAGTCAAGTTCGTTTTTTCTTTTATTTTTTGCCTTCTTCCTTATACTTACACGCCCAACCCTTTCTTCCACCTGCATTCCCTAGTCTTCGTGTGCTGATTGGTGGGCTCTTTGAAATTCCAAAGTATTTTTGAAAAGTTTATAAAATTTTGATTAGGACTGTTTAGAATAAAATCATACTACGTTCTTCGCTACTTGCTTGTAGTTGGTAGTACGAAAGAAGCTAAGTACCACAAGGTCGAGGTCACAGTCAGAAGTAAGTAAGTAAAGTAATGGTATGGCGTGCTTAGGGGTTTTGCGTGCGTATTTTTTTTTTTTTTTAAAACAAAGAATCGTTGGAATCTATTTTAAATAACTTGACTTTTTTTTAGTTTTATTCTTTAAATTTAAATGAATGTATGAGATTTAAATCGTAGGAAGTGGATCATCCATAAAAATTATTTTTTAAAACACAAATTTACAGTCGCCGTAAAAAACACACATGGTCAAACGCTCAAACGTCGACACGTACTTTTCCATAGTTGGTAGTACATAAATTGGATAATTTCCATATGGCCAGAGCGGATGCAAGGTACCCCCTGTAGTAGGAAATATTATTCATTTTTGAAGTGGAGTTAAATTGTATGAAAATTGATTATTGATTAGAATGTTTATGTTCGAATGGAAAGTATACCTTTGTTATGGCCCAGCATTATTGCTCTTTTGAGCATTTTTATTTTAATTATTAATACTTATGTTTTAATTTTCTAAGTGTACCTAACATATTTTAAATCCATGGAATCTCCCATCTCCCTTGAGGGGTACTATTTTAAAATAATATTTTGTGTGGTGTGTGTGTCAATTCAGTTGGTTTTATTATATAGTTTATTTTTAGAAAATAAATATACATAATAGTTTTGATCATTCCTCATGGTTTAGAATTTCCGAAATTAATTTTCTTCATTATATTTTTGATTTTTCGGCTGCACTTTTTTTTGTCCGAGTAGGGTTTGGAATTGGTGAATGTACCAAATCTGGTCAGCTCACGGCTGACCGTGCTCATAAGTGGCATTTTAATATAAATTCAAAGCCTTTTGTGTTGTCTGTTGTATTCTGCTAAGAATTCCTTCTGTCCTTATTTTATGGCTTTTACCACTCAAATGGCTTCTCTTACTATTTTCCAACAAAATAAATTTAAAACATTTTTTTATTTTTCACCTAAATATTTTTATGAAAGCTAAACAAAGTAAAGAAATGAACAATTAAGCACAGAATAGGTAACTAACTGTCCTTAGGTAAATACAAAGCACACGTAGGTAGTCTAGGTAGGAGAATAGGAAATTGCCAAATCCAAATATATTTTGTGGAGAAATTCTAATACCAGATGCCAGACTTTGCGACTTAGAAAAAGATTTTTCTATAGTCTCGATCTCTCATATTACGATTAGTTCTCATGATTCCATTACTTGTTAGTATTTCATGTAATATACAGACAAATATTGATTGCCATGCTACGACGCACTTATGACATACAACATGTATTATATGGTTATGGTTCATTTCATAATTCATAATAAATGCAATTTCTTTTACAACGCAGGTACCCAACCCGGAAAAATTGGAATATTTAGTAATTAGTAAATAGTAATTAACCATGTTACGTACACGGCGTTCGCGAAAAAGCGGCCAATTTGGTCAAGTTTTCGCATGGATACAAGAATTTATATTGTGGTCAGTTCTATCAAAGTCAAGGTGGTATAATTTCAATTCGTCTAAAGTACTTAAATGCTAGTGGTGTTAGTTAAAATTTAATAGTCGTTCAAATAATAAATGTTATCTTTAGTTTATATTGAACCGTTCATGAAATAAATACTCGTGTTGATTAGAAATTCTGTCGTGACTGTAACATAAATTTTTGTATCCATATCCATGCAAAAGCACGACGAACGCGCTGTACACGCAATATGTATTACCAAATGTGGTTAGAAAGTTGAGGATGGAGTACTTTGAATGATCAATCCAATCCTATGTTAATTAATCAATTATTGTAACTTTCTCCAGACATTTGTGTTTGATGATCCTGCCCTAACGTGTTGGATTTCACCTAATTTCATACTCGACTGAAGTTCATCACCTTCCATCGTTCAAAGGTATTTATTTTTGAATTTTTTGTAAGAATTTTCCGCCAAGAGTACTTTTTCCAAGTGAATTGGTAAAACGGTGCCAAGTAAACCCTCATTGGGGCAGACAACTGCTGAAAATCGATTTAATACAAGGTTTTTTGTTGTTGTTGTTTACCCTAGATTTCCAAGAATGGCTTGTGCTACATTGAAGAGAAGTTTGGATTTGGATTTTGAGCCAATCCAATCTCCACGTCCAGTGAAACGTCGTCGTCAGAATGTTCCTCTGATGTGTACATCACCAGTGATTCCTCCAGTCCGAGAAGACAATGCTTCACCATTCGGTGCCGTTGGACTCCCAAGACTTCCACAAGATGCAATCACTGCTAATCTTCGTGAAGAAATGCGTCGTCTTCATCGTCGCAAACAACTTCATTTCGGTGGAGAGACTTCAAATGGAAATGGAAATGGTGGATCTTCTCCAGAACAATCCATCGGTTTTCCAAGGAATGAACGTGAAGGATCACCAAGTCGTGACAAACCATTGTTCACATTTCGTCAAGTTGGACTCATTTGTGAGCGTCTTTTACGTGAGAGAGAGGATCAACTCCGTGAGACTTATGAACAAGCCCTGTCTGCTAAATTGTCTGAACAATATGATACCTTCGTCAAATTTACCTATGACCAAATTCAGAAACGCTTTGAAGCCAATGCTGCGCCTTCTTATTTATCATAAAGTAAGTCAAGTTACTAATCTAATGTAAATATCATTTATAGTAACGTAATTCAAAATTAGTACATCTTCCTTTCCGTCTTACCAAATTGTAATTGAAAAAAAATCATCCTATTTCTAATTCAGCAAGCGCTAAATTAGGAAAATGTACTGAAGTATGAAACGAATTATTCGTGTGTAAATGTCAAGCTTACAAAATTTAAAAGTCAACAATTAAATTCTCTTCTGCAAAAATTGGCAATCCTTCATTATTTAATTATTGAAATATTAGTAAATATTAATTGTTAGTGGGGATTTAATTGAAGGATGTACAGGGTGTTTCAAATTTACTTGCCGCGTAGTATAGGTATAAGTTACTTAATTGGAACAGGCTCAAGTTGTTATTTCGCAGAATTCTTGAAAGAGGCCCAGCCCTTAAATCGTACCTAGTTTTGCGTCATGAATTTATGGAACACCCTGTATTTGTATCTTCTTTCATTAGTAGAAACTAGAATTTCGGTGTAAAATTGGTGTTATCATAATTATTTACTGGAAATATTAATTTAATTACGGATAAACCGGGGTATTTCGGAATGTAGTAATTCGTACAATGATGTATGACGCAAATTATCGAATTAAGAGTTGAAAGGTCAACTGTATGAGTTGATTGGCGGAATAGCAAGTATGAGAATTAATCGTGTTGATATAATTTTTTTTGTAAAGATCCACTCTTTGTCTGGGCTGCCCTGTTGAAGTAATATTCACTTTTTGAAAATAATTTAAGTAGTCAGAATTTTTGCATATTTTTTGTAAATTGTGGACTGTCCCGTGTATTTTTTTTTTGAGAATTGAGTTCACAACCTCGCAGCCTTCCCCCTTCAGTTTACTTGTAAAATAAAAATCTTCATCAATCGTCACAATTTTTATTTTCCCCAGAAAATAATGGTTTGTTCAAGTTCATATTTTTGAATACTCTCAGATTTTCTTTGGTGGTTATGGGAAATTAATTGTGAGGTTACCCTTGAGTTTACCTTGTGGTTTGGGTTGGAAATTCGGAATATAGGGTATCGATACAAAAATAGAACGCTTTAAATTACCACTCAGGACAATTTAATCTATGCAATTTCGTACTGGGAATTTAGAAAGACAGAAATTGTACATATCCATTTTATGGAAAAAATATTTAAGATTAGTGTACGTACAACTGCGAAGACGTCGCTTTCTTCTCTCTTTAGTATGTAATTTACAGTGTGCTTGCTGGTACTCGTAAATATGTTTTTGTAATTTGTATTTCTTATAAAAATATTATGTGAGTTGTGAAGGGAATGTAATTGTAATATAATATTATTACTTCGCAAAGAATTAATTAGTAAATTAAGTATTAAATTAAAAAAAAAACTATGAAATTTATGTAAAACAATTGGGCTTGATGATAAACTCGCTCAAATCTTAACTTTGTTGCGCTCGCAGCGCTCGCGCATGGCTGAATTTTTGTGAATAAAATAAATAACAGTGTCTTAATCAATTAATTGTTGGATTTTTATTGATGCATTGAGTCCGTTCAAGTTTCCGAGTTTGTAATGCTGTTTTGTAGTTTTTTTTTCAATAGGAGTTGACAACGTAAGCTCGTAGTCTATAAACCAGGTAGAATTGAGTTCGTTACGGTTTGAACACCAATTAATTTGTAAATGCAGGAAGATAAACATTAAGCGCATTATTCTCGCTAGTGATTTTATTTTCATTTAATGGCGACAAATTCACATTTTTATAATTGGAAAATAATATTGATTCATAATCGTTGGTGGAATATTGTTGTTGCTTCATCGTACATCTGAGAAGCGTTGATGAAGGTGTAGAACGGCTGATCACTACATCGAGCAGCCAAAATGACAGAAATATTAGGGTTGCAGGATACATCACGTTCCTAGGAAGACGAATTTGAAGATGCATCAGAACTGAAATTAATAATACAATTTTACTTCAAATATTATTTTCATGACGAATCAATTGATAAGTTGACTTACCAGATACAATTACTCAAGTATCACCATTTAGAGAGATATTTCGTAACCATCTTCCTTTACTTGCGAATGGATATAATGAGGAACTTACTCAAATCCTTCCTTTTTATATACGGTGGCTGGTGCTGGTTGTAGCGAACGACCTGTAAGTGTAAACGCGGAAGTTTCTTGTACGAACTAATTGTTTTTCAGTATTTTTATTTCCTGGTCGAAATAATGAAAAACTTCCACCGAATTGTTATTTCCTGCACCCGGAGCAGTAAACAATATTTATTATTTCTTTGGCGTATTCATTTCCTGTTTGACTCTTTCAAGACAATGAGAAATATCTTTTCGGACTATTATTTCCGAGACCCGGAAAAGTAAACAATGGAATTCTGAACGAATATTAGTTCCCAGTTATCGTGGGGTCACTAATATGTGCATGTACCAGTAAAATTTTCTACCACCGCTCAAGGTGACCTTCCTTAGCTCCCGTGAAGAGATATTGCACGAATGTATGCCAGTTTTCATAGTCGTACGTTTCAGCAGTCCTTAATTCGAAGTATGTATGAATAGAATTATTTCGAATTTTATTTCCACTGGAAATTCTAGTCATGGCATATTAGCTTTTGTGGTCCACACGATGAGGTCAGATAAATCACCGAAGAAGAAAATAGTAGTTAGAAATACAGTATGCGTTTAATGCCATGATGACGAATGTCATTCTGGTTGACCTTATTTGTTCATACAGGGAATGGTTCAACAACAGAAACTATTATGGAGATTCATATATCGGCCATTAGTTTGAAACCTTCAGCTATCCTGACCCTCCTGGTCATCCAATCATTTCGAAATATATGCGTAATCCAAATCTAATTGGTAGGCTCATTTGGAAAGACACACACGACAAGACGAACACAATACATATATGTCGATGAATCAGAACTGCATTTATTCATATATATTGAAACTCCAGAACGATTCATATAACGCAGACAGAGTTAAATAATATTTGTGTGATTCTATAATTAATTCTGAAGCTGTTCAGTAGGTTGTACCGTAAATTTGAGCAACTTTTCCTGGAGACATAATTTACCTAGTCATAATTTGGATCAATTAATTCGGATTGTTTACAAAAAATCTGTTAACGCTTTGTTCACAGAATGTGTGAAGTATAGGCTGGAGACATTTTTTCGTCGTCCAATTGTATCGTCATTGCCACTCGCTATAGAGCATCCAGACATCTTTTTCAATTAGCCCACATTACATTTGCTTGGCGTGTATTGTGGTTGACCTGGCGGATAAGGCCGTATTGTTGGTCCGTAAGATGGTGTGGCTGAAAGGTTGGATCCTATGAATAGGCCTGATCTCCGCGGTTGATTGGACCCCCAGGGCGAGCGATCAAACGCTCAGGAATGTATACGCCGCGGCCCACTAATTCAAAATATGAAGTGAATTAATGACAATAGACATATTGATAAGAAAGCTAACATATTCCTAAGACGCTTTTGTTCCGATGTTATATAGGGATGCTGCCTTCATTATCGTAAGGTCACCATTTATTTAATTGATAGCCTGTTTTTCTGAAGTCTAGTAGCGCAGCACAACGAATACCGAAAATGACCGATTAGGAGCGCAGTTTCTATTTAAAATCGACCTCTCGTGACTCGGCCTTTAATTTCGTACGTACTAGATAATATGAACTATGCGCTCTTATGGAGCAACGGATAGTTCACGGATAGTTCAATATTTCATCTTTGTAATGTTTATGTTGTGTGAGCTATGGAATTGATGACTTAAATAAAACTACATCCAATCCAATCCAATCCAACCTGTCGCTGTCCCTTAAATCAGTTCATTTTAAAGCACGTTACTGTTTTGTGTAAGGGTTGTGTTTCTAATCGGACATTTACCGCAAAAATTGATTTTTATTTCTTTAACCGAGCTCAGTGTACCAATTACACTTAGTATTTTTAATGATTTGGACAATGACTTGTGGACCACGGCATGTACAATATGCATCACGTTCCATTACACGGAGTTTTTTTTGCAGTTATAGCCGAAGGTCCGCTCCTCAGGTACGTTGTGCAGTAAAATCGAATTCAACGTACAGGGTGGTCCAGAAAACCTACCACATTTTGAACAAGCACATTATATATGATTCGAATTCGAATCAATAGAGTACGGTTTGTATCGTGTTTTTTTTATTCTAATCTCTTTTGTATTTGGTGCGCGTAGTGTGAGGAAAAGCGCAAAGTTAGGTGAGTTAAGTTTTTCCAAATTTCAGGTATGAAAACAATGAAAATTGGATAACACTAACACCCCTCCGGAATTTATCAATCAGCATTTATATTTGCCTGAAAAGGTTACTTTTTTTAATGATGAACATGTAAGCATTGTTTCTGGGCTACCCTCCATAGAGAAATAAGGGTTGGCTAGAATTTCGAAGGTACAGCACACGAGACACTCACACGACTAAGCGATTTCTTTAGCAATCAAAAATGAATCTTTGTTTTAAAAAAAATATTAGTGCACAATACCTTGCGGGATTATTTACTGCAATCTGCAATTTTAACAATTGATATGGGAAACACCGATGGTTTTCAGCAGTTTCAGAAAAATCATCAAAAGGACTGATTCGATCGCTCTTCCCAGAATTTTCAGAAATTGTTGTAAATCAAAATATGTTTCTTTCCTTAGGTCGCATAGTTTCCGAGATCTCTCACGTGGTTTAGAGGCCCGTCCTAACCAGGTCGTATCGGCATATATATTAAAGAAACATTTTCAAGAATTGTGTTGATGAATGATGAATTAAGAATTTAATGTTCCGACAAAAATATTCAATATATTTTGACAGATTCAATTCCAAATAAAAGTCTTCTTATAATTGACTTCTAAATTCAATATGCATTTAATGTGAAGACGTGGTTACACTTATTTGTTAACACCGACAACATTGTCGGTTGTCGATCACCTAAATATACAGGGTGTCCACGAGAAAGCGTACATTAGTTTGATGATGTTTTGGCGTAGTTACGAAAATTTACATTACAGGCAATGAGATTAAACCGCCCAACAATGAAAAATATTCAAACAAATGTGCGCTTTCTCGTGGACACCCTGTACATTTTAGAATTTTATATGAGAACTCAATATAAGGTATAAAACGACAATGCAAGGAAAAAGTATCAAGTTGTACATAAATTGTTCGAAAATTAAATATTTCTTTCAGAGGCACTGTGTGTCTTCAAGACAATTAAATAAAGCTAAATCTATCTACGCTATCTTAGCATGACGTACCACAGTGAATATACCACAGTGTTCCGGTTGCGATTGCGTTACCTGAACGGAATTTTGATGTGCCCTTGCCATCAACTACATAAAATTAGTTGCCTTAAGGACCATCTTCCCCCGATTTTACATGCGAATTTACCTTTAAAAGAAATTCCGAAGATTAGGCTTAATTTCTCG